>OX439386.1:15329246-15473720 GCA_949319315.1 Zelleria hepariella | reverse complement strand
AAGCATGTGTGCGAGCGTGCAAGCCAGGATTAGGGATGCTAGTCAAAGTTTGGTGGGGGTGCGACAAATGCTATAAATAGAACTGAATGCAGGGAGGACAGTTAGTTGTTATTTTCGTTATTTTCGGGACGCGGTTCGAGACGCAGTGATTTTCGGGATGCGATTTGAGACGCAGTTAATTTCGGGATGCGATTAGAGTTTAAAGTGATACTCGTACAGTGAATATTAATCCTTTGCTTGGATAAAGTTGAGCTAAAATAAAATACATAATGTAGAGTCTACCTAAATTAACCAATTTAATTAGAGTGAAACTAAATAAATCAGTGAAACTAAATAAACAGTGAATCTATTGGAAGCTGCAGAAGCTGGAGGTGTTTGGAGATCCGAAATAGTGATCGGAGCTAAGTATTCTATTCTATTCTATTATTTCTTCTGCTCGGCGATTTAGTTTTAAAGCGAGATAAACTTTTAAATAACTTTTTACTGAATTTTGTGTCATTTTGTTCTTGTAGAATGGGTCAAGATGATTTACATTGGAATCAATTTAAAGGTCAAGCAAAGCCGTACCTGTTTTCATTTTCTTTACCATGAGGGAAGATATGATTACTCTCTAAAGATTGATTTCGAATAATTCACTGGCTTCATTTAGCAAGTCATAATTTGGTATAATATTCAAACCAAACTTTAAAACAGTTATTTACTTACTTCATATAAAAACTCTGTGCTTACTGCTTGATGGTAGAAAGTAAATCCATTTCAAGCTAAAATACTAACTCAAAGAGCAGTTAATGGTAGAAAATAAATACATTTCAAATTTTTTAAAAGAACTCAATGTGAAGGGTTCCATACAACTCAAGTGTAGTTAATGGTAAAAAGTAATTCCATTTCAATTATTATATTAACTCAAATTGTAGTTAAAAGGCTTAGTACTTTCTAATGTAGAGACTAATCCTACTACATGATGTATTGTTATAAAAACATCTTCTATGTTATAAAATTGATATATTTCTAGAGAATGGTGAGAGAGCTGGAAATGAAAGAACTATCCATTCTAAATTAAATTAAATACAGATTTTCCTACATATGATTATTATGTAAATTTATGCTACTTTGCCTATGTTTCATTACTGGATTTGATAAATTAATTTGCGGAGAATACCTGTTTGCTTCAAAAGTAAGAAACATGGAATTAACTCCCAGTTCAGAATTATGTTCACATATTCACTATGAAGTGGATTAACAAGTAAGGCTCGTCAAGCCATGAAATACCTAGTTGGATGTTGGCAGAGGCATAATATTGCGAGCTATCATCAATAGAGTCAAAAAAACACGTACTGTGAGACTGTGATGAATAGTGTGACGATCCCAGCAAGGCTGGAGGCTGAAGCCTTTCAGATCTTAACACTCACTCTGAGTCGGGTACTTTTAACTCTATAAATTGTGGCAGCATACGTTATTGTCTTAGTAGATGTCTCACTAATAGTAGTTTTTATTAGGCTTTATAACTTCATTTTATTCTCTGCATAAAAACTTCTTTGTGTTAAGCATTTTAATTCTATCAATATAGGCAATTAAATCTAGAAATGAAGAAAGGCATTGAAAGAACATTTATCTATTTAATTTACTTACATTGTTTAAAACCCTATTGTTATCTTTAAAACTACTCACTTTCATAATCCATCATTTTCACCATTGTTTTGTTTTTGCTTGAACGGACTCTCCAATAGTTAAATCTAGGGTCGGCAGACTTAACCACATAAGTCCTATACAATTTCTATAGGACTTATGTGGTTATGTCCGCCGACCCTAGAAATATTTTGCCTAGTAAGACTCTCGGTTATTACAGGTTCATAATGTAGATTCTACCACTAGATGACGATCACGCAAAAGGCCATTATTAATGCTAAATACACGGATAAAGTAAAAGTTAGGTAAGATGTTAGCGATTGCCAGGTCCGGGCCTGAGTTAGGTTAGGATAGTTAGGTTAGTTAAGCTTTTAGGGCTCAGATGGGGGGGTACGTTACACGTTGATATAGTAAAAAGAACGTCAGAGTGTACATTTTTGTTGTAAAGTCGCCCGTAACGCAACCGAGTAGAGTGCTAGCGTGTAAAAGGTCGACGTGCTGTCGTGTGTACAGTCGCCCGTAAATTAATAAACCCCGCCCATCTCCACCTAACGTTTTTCAAGCAAAATATCTTCAAAACGTTTATGAATGTCAACACGAAACTGGCTGATTTAGATAGGTCTCACCTAATTCTAGGGTTTGATATGTGAAAATTTTCAATTTGTTTAGTGTATTTGATACAGGACTCGATTTTGTGCATTTTTCTTGGCGCGCGGGCTATTCACTATGCACCGCGCCTTAACAATACTTTTCTCCCGCCACAGCGTTCACATTTTATAAACTAAAAATCAATGGAACGTCATATAACAAA
This sequence comes from Zelleria hepariella, assembly GCA_949319315.1. Lineage (NCBI taxonomy): Eukaryota > Metazoa > Arthropoda > Insecta > Lepidoptera > Yponomeutidae > Zelleria > Zelleria hepariella. Next base: position 15,471,283 of record OX439386.1, on the reverse strand, counting down.
AATTTAGGTCGTGTTTGCTATTACCCTGTAAAAAGAGTTAAGATCTTGTATAAATATCAAAAGTGCAACCGGTAACCTTTTTAGTAAATGAAACCTTTACAGGCGACTGTAGATGTTGATTTAGTTCTTTAATTCTGTATACGTAGTGCTCGTGCAAACTTTCGTGAGTGTTTTCCTATGTGAACAGTTAGAGATTTTTTGTTTGCTGTTCTAAAATCACATAAATCACAGAGAAATGGCTTTGTATGTGTTCTAATGTGACTAATCAGATTACTTTTATTTACTGTTTTGAAATCACAAAAATTACAATGAAATGGTTTTTCGCCAGTGTGCATTCTAATGTGAACATTGAGATCACTTTTTTGTTTGGCTTTAAAATTACACAAATCACAGTGAAATGGCTTTTCGCCAGTGTGTGTTCTATTGTGGTAGATTAGATTATTTTTCGATGTTGCTTTATGATCACACAAAGTACAGTGAAATGGCTTTTCGCCAGTGTGTGTTCTAATGTGACAAATTAGATAAGATTTTTGAAGGGTTTTAAAATTACACAAATCACAGTGAAATGGCTTTTCACCAGTGTGTGTCCTAACGTGTTGCTTTAACTCAGAACTACTTCGACCTTTATAATAACAAAAATCGCAGGGAAATGGATTTTCGCCAGTGTGTGTTCTAACGTGTCCCTTTAACACATTATTACTTCGACCTTTATAATCACAAAAATCACAGTGAAATGGCTTTTCGCCAGTGTGTGTTCTAGTGTGTATAGTCAGATTACGTTTTTCTTTTGCTTTAAAATCACACAAAGTACAGGAAAATGGTTTTTCGCCAGTGTGTGTCTTAACGTGTTGCTTTAAGACAGAACTATATAGACATTTATAATCACAAAAATCACAGTGAAATGGCTTTTCGCCAATGTGTGTTCTGACGTGTTGCTTTAACATATAATTATCTCGTCCTTTATAATCACAAAGTTGACAGTGAAATGGCTTATCGCCAGTGTGTGTTCTAATGTGGTAGATTAGAGAATTTTTCGTTGCTGCTTTATAATCACAAAAATCACAGTGAAATGGCTTTTCGCCAGTGTGTGTTCTATAGTGGTTGAATAGATTATTTTTCGTTGCTGCTTTATAATCACAAAAATCACAGTGAAATGGCTTTTCGCCAGTGTGAGTTCTATTGTGGTTGATAAGACTCTTTTTGTTTGCTGCTTTATAATCACAAAAATCACAGTGAAATGGCTTTTCGCCAGTGTGAGTTCTAATATGGTTGATTAGACTCTTTTTGTTTGCTGCTTTATAATCACAAAAATCACAGTGAAATGGCTTTTCTCCAGTGTGTGTTCTATGGTGGTTGAATAGATTATTTTTCGTTGCTGCTTTATAATCACACAAAGTACAGTGAAATGGCTTTTCACCTGTGTGTGTTCTAATGTGACAAATAAGGTAAAATTTATAAATGGTTTTAAAATTACACAAATCACAGTGAAATGGCTTTTCGCTAGTGTGTGTCCTAACGTGTTCCTTTAACTCAGAACTACTTCGACCTTTATAATCACAAAAATCACAGTGAAATAGCTTTTCGCCAGTGTGTGTTCTAGTGTGTTTCATCAGATTACCTTTTTGTGCGGCTTTATAATCACAAAAATCACAGTGAAATGGCTTTTCGCCAGTGTGTGTTTTAATGTGTTCTAATAGACGACGTTTTTTTGGCGATTTAAAATTACAAAAATCGCATTTTATTACATTTACGACCTTTTCGCCAGTGTGTGTTCTAGTGTGTTTCGTCAGATCACTTTGTTTGATGGTTTTAAAATTACACAAATCGCAGTGAAATTGTTTTTCGACAGTGTGTGTACTTACGTGTCGCTTTAAGGTGGAAACTTAGTCCGGCTGTTGCCAACTTTTGCTCACTAGCGGCGCTGGGGTGCACACATGCACAAAGTAACGTGGTTTTTAGATTTATCAATATTTATCGCTTTTATTTCAAACTATCCTTCCGTTCGCGAGCATTGTTATGCAATTGAAGTATTAGGGAAGAAAAAAATCTAATTAACATGCTGTATTTTCCAAGTTCTGGTCTACGACAATTTTATCTTCCATCCATTCACTCACACATACAAACAAAAACATCTGAAGTAAATACTGACCAAGAACTAAGACACCTGGCCCAGTAGTAGATTGTATGTAGCGAGGTCTCTTGAATTTTTGACAGGTGATGACCAACAATCAAGACCCCTGACCACATAGTGGATTGTAAATAGCGAGGTGTTTTAGTTACTGGACATAGAATGTCTCGTTATAATATCAAAGAGTTGAAAACCCTCATTGGTAATAACCGCTACAGAAGAGGATCGAATATCCTCCTTGGTAGTTCCCTCATACCTATTTATCTAGGCGCAACTGTGTACTTGAAAAAAATAAAATGTCACACAGTTTTTCACAACAAACATGGTGAAATCAGTTGATATAATTTGGACTTTACTTGGATATATTCTCACTTATGAGTGAACTAGTGACTATCACGGGAGTGGTCATAGGAGTAATTTCCATTTTTAAAGAGTATAATTTCAATCAGACTTGTGTCGCGAATGCAATCGACAACGAAATACTTATCGCTTACTAGAAGACTTTGGCCTTCCCAAGGATTTGGAGGATACATTATTCAAGGAAATAATTGTTTGGTTGCGTACCTAGTACCACAGAGGAAAAAAAGAACAGAGTGACCATCACGAACAATTTTTTGTGCCGTGCTAACTCTGGCTAATACAGTGACATAGCCAGACTCGGCCATTTTTGGAACTACCATACCGGCTCATTCCATTTTCTGATCTGAATAGCTACTGAACACTAGATGGCGCTTTTCAAAAATACTTTCACTTCCTACTCCCTGACAGATGGCGTTTATACATGCTTTAAAAACCGTTGGGCTAAATAAATGCGTGGACCAGCTCGGCTGTGCTATTTTAAAACATAGCAAGAGCCATTACAGCAGAGCCAATAAACGGTTTGGTTACTTTGATCGATGCCTATCTTCCCCGAGTGGGGTGTCTCTAACCAAAAACAACAAGCTCAAAAGAAGCGGCAGAACCTTGGCTTGCCATACTTACAATACCATTTAACTTCTCTACGACGGCCAATATGATAGGGTGTAATGCACGTAGGTATGAATTTCTAGTACACAAGACAGCACGTCGACGCTTACATGCTAGCATTCTACTCGGTTACGTTACAGGCGACTTTACAACAAAAGTGTACACTGGCGTCCTGTCGTGTGTACTAAAAAAATTGGTTTTGGCCTTTTCAAAACCAAAAAAATAATACATCGTCCATTTTAAAACTTAGTAAGGGAATTTACTTTACTTTACTTTATACTTTATTGCACACAAAAACATAACATCTTAGAATTTCCCTCAGACTAGGTTTTAAAGTGGTTGATGGCTCACATACTAGGTTATTAAAATTGTTTTTTGAGACAACTTTTTCATCATGATGGACTGGCTTTTTACTTTGGTTTCGAAGCAGTTTATTAAGATTTTGACATTTCAGTTTCGTGGGCAATTCACCTAAAATAATGCATAAATAAAAACCCCGTTTCACACATGGCGTTTGCTAGGTTTTGAAATGGCACAGCCGACTGACATTGAGAGAATACGCATGCGACGTTGCCACGTAGTGCAATACAAAACTCTGTAGCAAGCGGTCATGCAACGCCTCGCGCGGCTCGCGCCCGCCTCCTAATCTTAGAAATGCAATATCTAATATCAACACCGGACTATGAATTACGAGTATAATGCGCGCGCGATGAGAATGGGATGGAACCTTGTCAAAGCCAATCGAAAATATACTTTATTTTACTTTGAAAAGGTTGCTTCGACTCGAGTTTGCTTACAGCGCGCGTCTCAGTTCCAAAAGGTCGAATCCCATTCTCATCCCGCGCGGATCATACTGGAAAATTGCTTTCATCTCAAATACTTAAACAATTTTTTTTTTGTAGTTGTTAACAGCATAATAATAGTAAGGTATATCTGTTAAATTCACTTTGTTGTTTTAGAGAATACAGAGGGAGATGCTATGGGCAATGCATGTTTCATGAACAAACAAGAACCCTGAACCGCTTGGCTCACGGCAGAAACAGATCTGCCTCTTTCCGCCAATGGATTGCGAATTTTCGATGCAACTTGCAACTTTGCAAGACGATTGTATTGACAGAAAACCAAAAAACCCGCCAAGTGCGAGTCGGACACGCGCACGAAGGGTTCCGTAACAGTTTCTATAAGAACCTTTTAGGATTTACTAGCTTTGCCTTTTAAGTAGGTAGGTACCACGACAGCACGTCAGACTGTACACTTTTGTTGTAAAGTCGCCCGTAACGTAACCGAGAAGAGGGCTAGCGTGTAAGGGTCGACGTGCTGTCGTGTGTACCTACCAGTCGACAGCACATAGACCCTACACGCGTGCACTATTCATTTACGTTAGGTACTGGTACGGGTGAATTTGCAACGAAAGTGTAAGCGTCTAGGTCAGGGGTCGGCAACCTTTAGAGACTAAAGAGCCAAAAATTTTAAATTTAAATATTTCTTACTTTTTAAAGAACCACAAACATTGTTTGTTATAATATCATAGATTTTTTGTTGATTTTAAACGAAAAATTCACCGATTTCCCTTAGCTTTCTTGATAGAAATTCAACTTTACCATAAATAACAAATGCGCCTAAAAATTCACCGATTTACCCTTAAATTTAATAATACTAATTGTATTATATGCTCTTTGATACTAAGGATTGTCTTTGCTGTAAACAGGGACAGCGCGCGCAGCGCGCCCGAAAATTCACTGAATTAGCCCTTAAGGCTCCGTATAAGGCTAACTAGCGCCGCCAATGTTAAAAAAATCATATCTTCTTTTAGAAGAAGTTTCTGGAAAAATCCTAAGATGAGCCTATGCGCCATGCTTTTCTAGATTTTTAAGTGTAGATACCCTCTTCGAAATTTACTTTTAAGCTAAAAAATTTTCGATAACCGCCAAAAGCGGCCGTTTTTGGCGGTTATCGAAATTTTTTTAGCTTAAGTCTAGAAACTGAGTTGGGTACCTACACTTAAAAATCTAGAAAAGCATGGCGCATGAGCTCATCTTAGGATTTTGTCAGAAACTTCTTCTGAAGGAAGATAGGATTTTTTCAACATTGGTGGCGCTAGTTAGCCTTATACGGAGCCTTAACTTGCTTGATAGAGATTTCTCAGTAAATTTTATTTTTTGAAGATGGAATTGAAGAGTCGCAACTTTCATCGAAATGCGACTCGCGAGCCGCAGGTTGCCGACCCCTGGTCTAGGTAGAGTGGAGTCTTAGTATGAAAAAATATTTTCGTTAACTTTGACACTTCATCGTTTAAAAAAAATATTATTATGACATTACCCTTGACAAGTTGTCTGAAAAATGAGCGCATTTAGTCAAGATTTCAATAAGGTACAAAACTTGATACGTATTGATTCCACAAGAAAAAATAAAAATATTTTTAAGAAAACGGACACCAATTATTTCCCGATATTTAAAAGCATTTTTGGCCCTCCAAAATATGGAGTAAAAGTGGTATATTTTTTTGGTTGCTTAGTAACTGGCGGTTTTAGATAGGCCTCACCTAATTCTAGGGTTTGATATGTGAAAATTTTCGTTTTTTTTAGTGTATTTGATACAGGAATCGATTTTGTGCATTTTTCTTTGCGCGCGGGCTAATTCACTATGCCCAGCGCCTATGATTGTATTTTTTTTAGCTCAAGGGGTGAAATAAACACAAAACATATTTTAATTTATACAGGGTGAATATTTTCGGCGGAGCAGCAAGGGCGCCCTGTATAAATTAAATGATTATAATTTTTTTTATTTCATTTCATCTCTAGATTCGATAAAAAAATAATAAATAAATAACAAAGAAAAAAAATTCAAGCATATCTACTCCACATTTTGGACGGTCAAAAATCCTATTGAATACCTGAGCTGAAATGGTGTCCTTCTTCAGAAAAATATTTTTAATTTTTCATCTGGAATAAAAAGTGCAAAGTGTTGTAGGTACCTTACCTACCATTTTGAAATTTTGATTAAATGCGCCAATTTTTCAGATAACTTGCCAAGTTTAATGTCATTTAAACGATGGAGTGTCAAAATCAACGAAAATATTTTTTTAAACTAAGACTCCATCACATTTTTTTTAGTAACGAAAGGGAAATGCCTAACTGTTTGATTTATCAATGCGATTTGATATCATGATTATTGAGGATAATGTGGAAAAAAAACACGGCAAAATTAGAAAATATGCGAACACAGTCAGTATTATGTCAGTACCTCAATATTATGTGGCATGCCTATAATTTCTGTGCCAATATTATGTGGCATGCCTATAATTATAGAACGAAGCGACCAAGATTTTTAAAATTATTTTTCTTAGTGCCGTTATGACCTGCTCTTTCAACCAGTTCCCGCTTGACGATGAATTACGGGACACCCTGAATGAAAACAACAGTTTAATAGACTGACTTTGACAGAGCGATTGCAATATTTTACACTAGGAACAATATGATGGACAAAAGCTTTTTTCAGGCATTAATAAAGTAAGATAAGTAGGTACTTACTTTTAAGGCTTTCAACTTTTCACAGGAACCTACTCCTCCGTCAGCCATCTTGGATTTTATAGCTGTCATTGTGAATTATAGGGATTGTATCAATACCCCACCATCTGAATCATTACAACATCATCTACAAACTTGGTGTCTAAGTTTATTGATGTCTAGGTTACAACTTTACAAGTAAAAAAATAGATTTTTAAAAAAGTACACGAGTTTTTTTAGGTAGGTTCCTACGATTTTCAGTCAATATCTTGGACTACCAAACGGCTGAGCTGGAATTAAAATATGTAACGAAATGTAATCTTTCTATCAATTTAGATATACTTAAGATTTTTATGACAAAATTTGCTCATTACAGACACAATCAACATCGATGGAAAAAAAATCTTTTTTCCAGCTTGAATTCAGGCTTAGTGTAGGTATGGATTTATTAAATTAAAAAAAACCCCAGAAACTAGGTCTTTAAGAAAAACCTATAAGAAACCTTTAAGAATTTACCTATAAGAAAAACCACAGCAAAACCTATAAGAAGTATGTAGGTATATGGTTTTAAAGAAACAGGAAAAGACATATTATTCACCCATCGTTCATACATCTTGGAACGATTTTTTTTATTCCAGCCAAGAAAAAAAATATACATTAGTCTTATAGCCTTGTATGTATGTATGTTACACTTTATTGCACATAAAGAAAATTATATTATGTAACTAATAGAGATGTGAGACATTATGTATAAGCACAGGCTAGAAGGGTGGACTTAGGTATTTACCCTTGAGAGAGAAAGAGAGGAAGAACCAATTCTTATTTTTTTTTGTGTGGTACAGCGTGATCTGCCAATCTTACTCGTACGCCTCGGTTGTAAATAAATTATTTTTCAAATTGAACACCACAAATATATTGGCTCCGCAGTACTTCCGTCGTCAGGTGATCAAGCTTCATGTTACCTGAAAAACAAAAAGGCTTTTGAAGAACTAAAACTCAAGGCCCCTGTAGTTTCGGAGGCAATGGAGGGAATGGTCAATATTTTTGCATTTTTTTCTTAAGGCGCGGTGCATAGTGAATGAGCCCGCGCGCAAAGAAAAATTGACAAATCTGATTCCTCTATCAAATCACAAAATAAATCGAAAATGTTCACACAACAAACACTAGAATTAGGTGAGACCTATCTAACACAGCCAGTTTCATGTTGATATCCATAACAGATTGTAAGATATTTTCGCTGAAAAAGAGTGCGCCGCCTATTTTTTTCAGCTAAAATATCTTCAAAACGTTTATGAATGTCAACACGAAACTGGCTGTGTTAGAGAGGTTTCCCATAATTCTAGTGTTTGATATGAGTACATTTTCGATTTGTTTAGTGTATTTGATACAGGAATCGATTTTGCACATTTTCTTTGCGCGCGGGCTTATCACTATGCACGGCGCCTTAAATAACTTCGAAACTATTTATTTTAAAATTATGAAAAAAAAATTGATATCCTCACAATGACAATGAGCCCTTTCAGGGTCATTTGATGTGTCACAAGATAGTATGCAAAACTTTTTTTTTTTACTTTTTTTTTCCCTTAAAAGCGGCCTCTATGTTAAAAAATCTATTGTATATTCTATACAGGGTGGCCCAAACATAGACGTCAAGCGAAAAAATCTAAATAGCTGACACCGAGGGCTACCCGAATCACCCCCATGTATGTTCAGCCATTTTTTGTCGTTTAGAAGTTATATACCTATATTTTTTTCAAATAAACCGTAAAAGCCCCATAACTTCTAAACGACAAAAAATCGCTGAACATACATGGGGGTGATTCGGGTAGCCCTCGGTGTCAGCTATCTAGATTTTCTCGCTTGACGTCTATGTTTGGGCCACCCTGTATATTTATAATTTATTTACGTTCCACGTCCATGTTTGGGTCACCGACTTACACACTATGTACCAAATTTTTACTTAATCGATCTAGTTTCGGAGCAAATTGGCTGTGTGTGACAGACGCACGAGTGATCCTATAATGGTTCCGTTCTTTCCTTTTGACGTACGGAACCCTAGAAACCTCATATAAGAAGTGTCAATAAAGAAACTGGAAAAATACCTATGATAAGGTCGGAAAAAGAGGTTACGAAACACGATATCACGATTTATTTTTAAAGTGAATAATACATCAATATTCGGTGAATATTTCAGGCGTCTACCGGTTGCTAATATCAATACCGAGCAAAAACGAACAAAAAAAAAACACGTTTGTAGTTTGCCCCCCTTAAATATTTGTTTTATTTTAATTTCATTATTTATTTTTAAAGTGAATATATCACTAAATATTCTGTGAATATTTCAAGTGTCTATCTGTTGCCGTTATCAATATCTAGCAGAAACGAGCAAAAAATCACGTTTGTTGCATGGGAGCTCCCGTAAATATTTATTTTATTCTGGTTTTTAGTCTGTTATCAATTTATCATCTATTAAAATGTCAACTGTCAAACTATCACGGTTCATGAGATACAGCCTGGTGACTGACAGACGGACGGACAGACAGACAGACAGACGGACAGCGGAGTCTTAGCAATAGGGTCCCATTTGGCACCCTTCGGGTACGGAACCCTAGAAATCAAATCTACAGTGAAAGGCGAATTTAGGTGAATTTTTAGCTTATCGCAGGTGACTAATCCAGAAAACCTAAAAATGGCTTTGCTAACGTTACGGGCGAGTGTTCGCCATTTATACAGGGTGTCCCGTAATTTAACGTCAAGCAGGAACTGGGTGATAGGGCAGGTCGTAATGGTTCCGTTTGATTGGTACCGTTATGATCTGCTCTTTCTCCAAGTTCCCGCTTGACTGATGATAACGCTTGATAATGTTGAAACAAAAAAAATGGCTATACATACATGGGGTTGATCCGGATAGCCCTTGGTCTCAGCTATTAAACTGTCAACCATATTGTACAGGCTACATCTTGCTCTTCCGCAGAGTGCAGTGTGATTGATCGTACACAAGACGGCACATCAACCCTTACATGATAGCACTCTACTCGTACTCCCTTATATTAAAGGCAACTTTACAACCGAACTACACTACATGCTTTTGAGTGTACAATATGATTATTAATATTTAAGGCACTTACATTGCTACGATAAGAAATTTATAAAATTATGCCGGACCATACTGAACAAATGGGATTGCTTAGTTTTTATTGTTGTTATCAGTGAAGTCCCCTTAGCAAGCATACTCGAGTAAGAGTGCATTTGTCAAGCTGTCATGTACAACTAAGAACTTTATAATAAAAAAGCACTCAACCTTAGCTAGGTTATATTAGATGATTTATACAGTCACCTTCACTCACACTAAAGGGTGGCTGCATAGAACCACCATTCTTTGGTTAGTTTGCTATTGTGCACAGGATATACCAAGGTCAGCATTTGCAGAGCCATTGTAGGCCTGGGTTTCCTTACAATAGTTACACAATGTCTCGCACTCTGTGCCGTTAGCGAGTGCTATTGCTACTCCAAATTTACCAATGTATCTATTGAATGAACTGTGATTGAACTCCTTTGAACATGTCAGTGCCAGAATCAAAGAAAATACTAAAAAGCCACTTACCAGCATATTGTAATCAAATTGCAAGTCGGTTAGGTATAGTTAGGATTGTTTGTGGGAAACCGGAACAATGGATTGGAAGTGTTCTCACATCCATGGTACGAACACTTGGCGCTCATAGACTTATGCTGGCGACATTTTCGTGTTCTGTAAAGCAAAACAAAAAAGAATTATGTAGGCAGGTACATTAGTAAGGTCGATAAAGGTATTTTAAATAGTAAAAGGTAGCTTTTAAATTCGTTTACCTCTTTCGAAAAAGTCATGTTTGAAACCAAAACAAACTAGAAGCAGTAGGTATCAGTCCACTAAGAGTCGCCATAAGTAGCCGTTTGAAGAAGCATAGCCGGTGTCCGTTTTATCCAGTGATCCAGGTCACAGCAGTAGTCCGAAAGTTCAGGGTCCAGGTTCGAGAAGCAGGTCGTTGTTTTAAAGGTCCGTAAATTCAAGAAAACTCAAAACATTTAACATTTAGGTTCTCCGGCGCAATCCAAAACAAAAACAAAACTCGATCGATCCACAGATCATCACAGATTTAACTCGCTTGTCACTTACGTATTAAAAATACTAAAGTTCACTACCGCCACCTAGTGTTGAGTAGCATATTTTTTCAACTTTTAGCTCGAGAGGTCTTTATTTTTCGTAGAGCCATTCAACAAAAGATGGCTCTCAATTTAATCTGGCATAAATAGTCAGAACATAAATAATGCAAAATTATGAGCACTGCAATGACTATTTGATTAATTTATCAATCAATATATTTTTTCAAGGTGTAGACGTACCACAAAAATCTCAAAAGAATGAAATTCAAATCTACTTTTTGAAATCAGTACTCGTAACGCCATCTTGTAGTGCCAAAACTACATTAAATAAGAATTGTATGAAGTGGACACCCCCTGCTAGTACCTAGGTAACTACTAACAATTTCTACAAGGAGAGTATCGAGAGAGACCAAAATGTTTTAGAGAACAACAAGACTAGGGGGAAAAGCTATTCACAGAAGACTTCCTGCCTCACTTCCAACAGCCCCATATATTTGGTACCAAATAAACATTTTACTTACTTACTTACTTACTTACTATATTGGGAATACGTCAGTCTTTGTCCTAAAATCTGCTGGAGAATACAGGCTTACTTATAGATAATTATTGTTTCAAGCTATTGGATGGAATGTTAGACTACTCAAATAAAGATTTTATTATTGCGCATGTTTTTATCATTTATTGAACATCTAGGTAACACAGGTAAATACGCTATACTTAGTATAAATAAAGGCCTTTGCATCTACGTAATGAGATGATTTATGATTTATGCAGCATCTCATACTTAGTATAAATAGCTTGCAGCAAGCACTGATTCAATACGAAATGTAGGCATTTTTTTTACTTTTTCAATCCGTGGGATCAAGTTTAGTAGAATGGGACCATTCCATTTTCCCCCACCAGAGTTTCTTCCACTGGTGGGGGAAAATGGAATCGCACAAAGAAATATTCCATTTTCCCCCACCAGCTATTTATAGACAAGATTATTATTGGCGAGGCCGACTCCATTACACAATAGCCTAATTTTATTATTAATCGGCATAAGTAAAACTAATTTGTTAACTTTCCTAATTCGATTCGACTGGAAATTTTTGGGAGAGGCCTATGTTCAGAAATGGACCAACAGAGGCTGCCAATGATGATGATGAAGTTGACTAATTAGATAATTTGTATTTAAAAAAAAATTGGTGTCTTATGGCATTTAACATAACAACAGTCAACGTTATTGAAATAGTATAAAATAACACAAAGACCGCTTATAAATTATTCTGAATAATCCTTTATAAAAAATATACAGGTTGGCCCAAACATAGACGTCAGCCATTATTTGGGTTTTTTTGAAAAAAAAAAAACCTAGCATTGGATTTTATTTTGTAACTTTTTTTTCTTTTGATTTTTTAGCAATGTTTTTTATTCTTTAGAGTCTCAGATAAATTATCCATCACCAAAAAAATAATGATCAGCTATTTTTTGTATTATTCTGAAGAATGAGGGTTTGGAAAAGTTTTTGAAATCAATAGAAAGTCCTTCAGACCTCTACTTATTTTTTTCCCCATACTAACTATGTCAGTGATGTTTTTTCAAAAACAAAATTTTGGACTTTGTATCGAAATTGCGGTATCTTCTAAAAGTCCATAGCTGATCATTATTTTTTGAAGATAGATAAATTATCTGAGACTCTAAAACATTAAAAATAATTCTGAAAAGTGAACAGAAAAAAAGTTACAAAATAAAATCCAATACTAGATATTTTTTTCAAAAAACCTTAAGAGCCTCAAAACTTCTAAACGACAAACAATGGCTGAACAGTGAACATACATGGGGGTGATTCGGGTAGCCCACGGCGTCAGCTATCTAGATTTTTTCGCTTGACGTCCATGTTTGGGCCACCCTGTATATCATTTATGAATAAGTATGCTTGTTATAGCTTTGTTATTTAAAAATCTTTACAAAACATTAATATTAAACAAATAATTCAAGTCATCGCTTTCTTGATTTAAATTAAAAATTAAAAAAAACCTAAACAATCGTTCGCTTGTGTCTATTCATGTCCATAGCCTAATCAGTCTATTATAATACTAAAATGTACTGATATGCAAATAGTAGTCACCCGTAATGTTTTAAAAGAAACGCTAAAAGTACCTAGCTATTCAAATTGAGGTTTAAATGTTAAAAACTATACCAATTTTATAGGGTGTTTCAGAATGGTCCTTTGACATTGAAAGGGCTCGCACGGAAGTTTGTAATGGAGATTTTATTACAATTAATGGAGATGTTAATAATAATAATCTTTTTTAAACATTTATAATAAGTTGAAAAAATTCACTCGGGGCAGGACTTAAACCCGCAACCTCTCGCATACCGTGCAGGCGCTCTACCAATTAAGCTACCGATTCAAGTAACTGTCGATGCGAATTTCTTCAACTAGTCTCCGTCAACTGGACGGGGGCGCCACCTGGTGTGATTAGTTTGCACTAATCTACACCAAGTCCTGCCCCGAGTGATTTTTTTCAACTTATTATAAATGTTTAAATTATTTCCTAGCACGGGTTAATGCTTTAGAAAAAACAAAAAGTGGTTAAATATCTTTTTTATTCAGATTACTGGGATCCATTGGGTTACAGACTAGTTTAAAATAAATAATAGTTTATAAGCAGGCAATATTTCAGAAATAACTAAGCTCGCAAAGTTTGACTGTGCATCATTATTGTGAGTAACACAGAACCCACGTAGCCAATTTATTTCTTCTTTTTTACCCTGAGTGAAATTTTTTGTTCTGATAAAGTATATTTCATTTATTTTGAAAATTCAACTATTACTTTTTTAAATATAATGTTATGTTCACTCTAACGAAACAATAAGACTGGCTTCGCTCGCCAGTCATAGGGCCTTTCTGTAACAAAAGTTCTAACACTCTTTATTGGTTGCGGTTTTATATTATTAAGCGATAAAAAAAAAGAGCAAAATTGTCTTATAAAAAATCAGTCTTATGGTTTCATTAAAGTCAACATAAAATTATATTTAAAAAAGTAATTGTCAGATAATTTATCTATCTTCAAAAAAATAATGATCAGCTATGGACTTTTAGAAGATACCGCAATTTTGATACAAAGTCCAAAAATGTTATTTTTGAGAAATCAACACTAAAATATTTAGTATGGGGAAAGAATTAAGGTCTGTCCATAAACAGAACTCTGGAAATTAAATGGCAACAATATTTCATAGTAAATTTAATATGAAACGTGGTCGGCTTTACTATGAAAAATTGTTGCCATTTAATTTCTAGAGTTAATGGACAGACCATAGAGGTCTGAAGGACTTTCTTTTAATTTCAAAAACTTTCACAAAACCTTAGTGCTCAGAATAGTACAAAAAACCTGTCACTTTATGGGACTTTTATTCAAGTAATTCGCGATCAAAGATCGAAAGTCATAAAACTGGAGTTGGAAGAAATTTTATCTCAATAGATTTTAATTTATTTTACTTTATTCGGACAAAAATAATTGCAGGTAGGCTTAATATCGCCTGTCAGCATGGCTTGCATTCTAAATAAATTCACGGAAATTAAAAAAAAAACTCATTTAATTTTCGGACGTTTTTATGAATTAAAATTTTCATTATGTTTTGTAAGTAAATTCGTTAATAAAATAACTTAAAATTCAAATAATGAAAAAAAAAAGCCAAAATAAAAATATTTTATCGTTATTTTTTATTTTTCTGTGCATTTCGAATGCAGGCCATTCTGGCAGGTGATATTAAGCCTACCTGCAATGATTTTTGTCCGAATTGACTAAAATAAATTAAAATCTATTGAAATAAAATTTAACTCCAGTCTTTCGACTTTGATCGCGAATTACTTGAATACAAGTCCCATAAAGTGACAGGTTTTTTGTACTATTCTGAGCACTAAAGCTTTGGGAAAGTTTTTTAAATCAAACAAAGTCCTTCAGACATCTACTTATTTTTTTCTCCATGCTAACTATTTTAGTAATGATTTCTCAAAAACATTATTTTTGGACTTTGGATCAAAATTGCGGTAACTTATAGAAGTCCATAGCTGATCATATTTTTTTTGGTAATAGATAAATTATGTAAGACACAAAAATATAAAAAATATCTCTGAAAAGTCGAAAGAAAAAAAAAGAAAATAAAATCCAATGCTAGGTATTTTTGTTTTCAATAAAACCTTAAAAGCCTCATAACTTCTAAACGACAAAAAATAGCTGAACGTACATGGGTGATTCGGGTAGCCCTCGGTGTCAGCTATTTATATTTTCTCGCTTGACATCTATGTTTGGGCCCTCCTGTATATTTTTAAAAAGGATTATTCAGAATAATTATAAGCGGTCTTTGTGTTATTTTGTACTATTTTAATAACGTTAACTGTTGTAATGTTAAATGCCATAATATACCAATTTTTTTTTTTTAATACAAATTATCGAATTAGTAAAGTTAACAAATTAGGTTTATTTATGCCGATTACTTATAAAATTAGGCTAGGCTACAGTGACTGCATCATTGTAATGAGTCGGCCTCGCTAATAATAATCTTGTCTATAAATAGCTGGTGGGGGAAAATGGAATAAAAATTCCATTTTCCCCCACCAGCCACTTAGTGAGGTGGCCAGTGAGTGAAAATTGAATATTTTTTTGTGCGATTCCATTTTCCCTTACCTGGGGGGGAAGTCTGGTAGGGGAAAATGGAATGGTCTGATTGGGGACGCCCTTATGCCGCGCGCGGCAAGAGCTGCCATGGGGTATCTGTGACTGTGGCTGACCGTACCTAACTCAGTAAGAAATAAGTTTCTTTTTGTTTTACCCTCTTATGTAGAAATCTTCGTAAAATCCTAAAACGTGATTAATTATTTTTAATTAAATTTACGAATACTAAGTTTCAACTAAATATGACTAAAAGATCTCCTGTACCTTCAAAATGGTCCTTATATCTATTGTACTAAGAACCAAAATGTTCGTATTTGAACCAAAATGCTTTTGGTGAGACTTCTTTCTTGGATGGTGCGACGATCGGTGTTTTCAAGTCTAGGAATTTGTCAAACAGTTGAGAAAAAATGTACCGAACTTTAAAAAACGCCCATATTTTTTAAATGAAAAGTAAATAATATCATGTTTTCATTGCCAGATGACCTAAACGAGCTGCATTTAGTCAAACAATAAGATAAATAAAATCTCGACCGTACAATACATGGACCTGTAACTGTATGTAAGACTATTGTTGAGAATTCAGTATAAGAATATTCAATATCATCGCTTTATTTTTAGGGAACCCAATCTCTTTATAAAGCAATAAAAGACCGAATTGTTGCCATGTTTTCTCGCCCGCTGACCCCCAAAATATCCCAAACGGCTATATTTGTCTAACATGGCAATACTGACAGCACTAAAAGTTGTATTTCTGAATATTTACTCAGAGCTTCGCTGAAGCATTGGTTGCCGGTGTTGCAACGCCGCAAAATGGCAGCGTTGCCAAATGTAGGTACACAAGACAGCACGTAGACGCTTACACGCTAGCACTCTACTCGGTTACGTTACGGGCGACTTTAAAACAAAAGTGTACACTCTGACGTGCTGTCGTGTGTACCCGGCTACCCTCAGTTTTTTTTTTCACGAGTCCTTTGGGCAAGGAGTAGGTGAGGAATGGAGAAAAAGGTGATTATACCTTCTTGGTGTATGAAGCAAGCCCACCCAAACAAAAGGCTTGGCTCAAAGGTCTCGTATACAAGCTATAAAATACAAAAAAAAAAGACAACAGCCTCCGTCATCGCGTATCAGCTGTTCGTGGCCGCCATGTTGAAAGCAGCGTTACGTGTGTGTGGGTTCTCACACACAACTACACAACTTTTATAGTATGTCGTGCACCCACACATACGTAAAATATTGATATTTTCAAAAGCTAAAATAAACATAATCCTGAATTAACAACATACTTTTTGTGAATTTCGCGGCAATGGTATGATATGATAAGACAGAATGTATCAAAATTCTGAAGAAATTCGGTTTAGTTTCTTAGTTCTGGTCTACGAAAGTTAGTATGGAAATTGACAGCTAACGTCTACGCTTTAACGCATAACTATCTCGTCCTTTAAAATCACAAATATCACAGTGAAATGTCTTTTCGCCTGTGTTTGTATGTACCTTTAAACTATGACAATGTGTGTTTTTATCATCACAGTTATTACACAATACATATGACTTGTCTGTATCTGAATGTACATGTCCTAAACGTCTTTTTAAAGTAGTCTTTGGTTTACAGTTATTTCCTTTTTTCTTGGCACAACTTTTTATTTTAAAACCTGACTTTGTTAATACTCTGCAACCACACATATCACATACAGAATTATTCTCCTCGAAATGTGAAATTGCATGCTTTGCCAAGTGTTCTTCAGAAATACCTTCATAGTCACACACACTGCACTTTAGAGACATAGTTTTGGCAATGATAATATTATTACTACCTGCAGAGTTATGAACACTTGTCATGTGTTGTTCCAACAATGTCTTGGCAGTATATTGCTCATTGCAGTGGTCGCATATAAAAGTATTTTCAAGAATTGTTGGAGTGTTTGGTTTACACTCGGTGAACTCTGCCTGGGTCGTGTTGGTGTGCTCGCGCACTGTGATGCAGGGCACTGCACTCTTCAGTGCTTGGTACAGCTCGCTCCTTTGCAGATCCATCTTGTTTCAGTGAGATCTCTCTGCGGCAGGTTCTGTGAATTGTTAAGAAAATTTGTGAGTATCACTGTATCACATACAGTAAGACGGCTATCTTTAAGCACATTTTATGTGGCCTTATAGAAAGTTATAAGATCCTCACAGGACACTAGGTTGTGCATTATTTACCTAAACAAGATCTACAAGAGAGAAAATGGAAAACAGGGACACTAACAACCGGTTTCTGAATTGAGAAATTCACTTATTATAGTTAAGTATTGTTCTTTCAAAGGACCACGGGCACATTAGTATGAAGTCTGGGCCCACTAACAGTTGACACTTGATGAGTAGTTTGGCCCATTTTATCTTCATTAAATGGGACAAATATCCCCAAAGCACCATTTTCGCGCTCGATTTTCACTAAGCTGCCGTAGAATAAATTGAAGTACTTTCATTTGACATGAAGTTCAAGAGCTTTCATTTGACATGAATTTTATTGAGGTCAAACAATGTAAAATTTTTCATCAAACGTCAATTATGTATTATTGTCAGTGGGCCCAAAATGCCCGTCATGGTCCTTTATTGCCCATCATGGTCCTTGTGAGACCTGGACGCTAACGCAAAAGGACGAACTTAAACTGGCATTGTTCTAAAGGAAAGTTCTGAGAAAAATTTTTGGTCCATTGCGAGAAGACGACGGCGCCTATCGTACAAGGATGAATCACGAACTAGAGTTGCTGATTCATAAAGAAATTCGGTTCTGCAAATCACAAAGGCTTAGATGGGCAGCGGGGGGAGCATGACTTTTATCGAGGCGGATTTAACCAACAAAATGGCGGTTTATCAGCATTTTTGACGTCTGTAGTCATATCGCTCTCGACGATATATAACCCACTATAGACGTCAAAAATGCTGATAAACCGCCATTTTGTTGGATAAATCCGCCTCGATAAAAGTCATGCTACGGGGACAGGCCACTTGGAAAGAATGGATGACGCCAGAGCTGTTAAAACCATTTCCAAGTGGAGTCCGCAACAAAAAAGACCCAGAGGAAGACCCAGGAAGTGGTGGAGGGACTGTATCGAGGAAGATCTACGGCGAATAGGAAAGAAAACATCTTGGAAAATGGAGGCCAGAGACAGAGCGAAATGGAAGAAGATCGTTGAGGAGGCCAAGACCCATAAAGGGTTGTAGCGCCGAAGTAAGTATGTAAGTAAGGTCCTTTATTGTGACATCTGCAGAGACCGAGTATTTCATTAGTGTACCTAATTCTTAATTCAGAAATTTCCTGTGGGCTAGGTCGACTAAGATGTCAGGATGGTATAGGTGCTGGGCGAGCCTACTCCATCTAAAACAATGTCCCAGGCACTGCAGCGCCGAGTGGTCTCTTCACCCATCTAGGGTGAGTGAAGGTACTACTGGACAATGTCCACTACTACTACTACTTACTACTTAACAATAAGTTACTTATTTATTTAAGAAACTGAATATTTCTAACAACTGTAATTTTATGGCTATCGTCTGTTTTGTGTACCTTTTTAAATAAATAAAAAAAAATAAAAAATGTATAAATAATCTCTTTTAATTTGGTATACTTAAATTTAATGAGGATTACGATGCTGGTTGTACAATTAATTAACACAAAGTATGAGCTATAAACTTAAAACTCCAACAACAACAACTTCAACTATAAACTCTGTTTATTTTCCTTAATAAATAAATAAAAATAAAAAAAAACATGACGTAGACTCATAAGTGACTCAAAGATACACAGGGAGACTATACTTGTAATTAGATACAAAGGCTTTTATTTTTATTTATTTTATAGGTATTAGGTTTTTTCGCGACTTTAATGGCCGGTTTACATTATTCCAGCGCTGGAACGGTTCGCTGGACTGGAGTGCTACAGGAATAATGTAAACCTGTACACCGGGCATAAACGAAATTATATAAAGATCTGCTCGACGAGCGAGATGTGGTTGCTGAAAACCTAATCGGCCTGAGAGGTTAATAAGAACTATCGACACAAAACATTTTCATTGAAACAACACTGTAGATGGCGGCTGGCAGCCCGGTGGGCCGCGAAAGTATGGGGAAGTCCAAGAAATTATAATCTCTTTGAAGTCTTACTTACTTGGCTTATTGCTGATGAAGATATTTATATATAAGGACACGAAGATATTTTAATTCCCTGAAGGGCGCTGAGACCACCAGGTACAATTTACTAAAATCACACGCTCAAAGCAAAATAGAAGCGGTTTTTTTGTTGGCTTGGCTTCCCGTGGAACAAGAACAAAACACACGCACAGATTATATTTATGAACAAAGTTTGACAATTTTTAATCTGTGAATTTGATAGTTGGCTGGTGAATCTGTGGTGTACGTACGTACAGTCGGCCACAGTCTCAGATACCCCTTTTTGTTCGATTGGCGCCCTTATTCCGCGCGCGATAAGAGCTGCCATGGGGTATCTGAGATTGTCGCCGACCGTACAACGTATTTTTAATCTGTGATGATAATCGTGATTTTTTGATGATCGTTCCTTTTGATAAATATATAGTAAGGGCGATTCTGTCTAAAACTATACTAATCTGACAGCACTAAAAGTGACAGATAATGTACTAAAGTGACAGATAATCAATGACATTCCAATACAAATGGACAAACTGTTTCGTACAATAACCAAGTCGAAACATGGCACACGCTAATTTCACCCTATTATGCTTCGACTGACTTTTTGTTTCTACATTGCTGCTGACCCTTCAAGCCCTCAAAATGTATTGTGTCACTAAGCGGAAATGTAAATCAATCACGCAGTTTGAAGCTACGTAAGTTGATTTTTGAAGTTTATTGGAATAAAGATATCAGTGGAGTAGCAATTGCCTATTTTAGTTTTTTGTTATGGGAAAAAAAATCTGTTCCATGTTGCGGATATTATTTTAAACAGTTTATATTCAAAAATATGAAAAATAGGCAGGTAACTATAATTTGTAAATAGCTTTTTTCCTGAAACATGACAACCCCTAAATGTGATTTCCAACAAATGTTGTTCTACGACTTTTCGAATAGCTCGATAGCTTCTAAGAAAATAATAACAGCGAAGTTTAAAAAACCAGGTGATACCTATAAATCTACTTATTTATCCAGCCCATAAGTAAAGCCCACTGCTGGGCATAGGCCTCTTCCTTTTTACGCCAACCCCCTCGGTCTAATGCCAATCTCGTCCATTGTCCTCCCGCTGTTTTGACAATGTCATCGAGCTTTCGATCTACACACCGACCCTCGACCCATTCTAGGCCACCATTTCGCCCTAGTCCACCGTTGGTACTCCCGCCTAGCCAGATTATCTTCGACTTTGGTCTTCTGCCGAATGAAGAGGGTGAAGTATTCGTGTATCAGTGGGGCCTGGGGCCTAAGTCTGTAACGCGACGGTGCCAAAAAGGGCTCCCAGTTGACGGCATCAATTACGATTTATTCATGCTGTGTCGGTCCTTTTTTTTGTTGTAAGTACAGGAAATATTATTCTGATTCTAATTCTAGAGGATTAGTTCGCTGGTTGTAGGAGAAAAACGAGGAAACCCCTGTTTTGTCTTTCTACTTATACTGGGACGCCATAGACACGCCATTGTGTTACAGACTTAAGGCCCTGGTAGTAAAGTTATATTATTTTAACTAAAGTCTATCCCATGTAGCTTTAGTTGTTTATCCCATCCCTGTAGTAAAAATGCCTGCCCCTTTTCAACTGACTAGGGATAGAGCAAGAACTGTGCGAAAAATTTTAGTCCTTAGAATTTTTACTTTACAAAAGGAGTCTCCATTGTTTTCTTTTCTGACTATGTTCATGAAGCATCATTTTGTCTATCTCTTTCTGACCCGCGGGAGAGAAAGAAACAGGAACATTTGTTTACAATCAATGGTTTTTATTGACAATTTAATAGTTTCCTTTTAATATTTGTACCTCTTCTCCTGTTATCATATGTAAATAATATTAATTAACCGATGGTAGGTCACACCATCTTTATTTCGCATCGTCAAGGCATTATTTCGGCACTTTTTTGTACCACATTTTGGCATGTTGTCAGCTGCGTAGTCATCAAACGTCTAATGAAAATATTGTGCTTACACTGAATTTAAGCACAATTTTTCAGTTACTTTTTTCGAGCGCCTATGAGTTGTCCATTTGTATTAGAATGTCATTGCAGATAATGTACTAAAGATGACAGCTATCTGTCACTTTAGTACATTATCTGTCACTTTAGTGCTGTCAGATTAGTAATAGTTTTAGACAGAATCGCCCTTACTCTACTATGGCGAATGCTAGACGCAAGATCCATATCTTGATCCTTCAGTCTATACTGGCGGAACACGATATTTATCTTCGTTTAGTGTAGTGTATTGGACGGATCACGATATTTATCGCTGGATTTCCGGAAATCTTGTGATCTGATCCGAGATCCTGGATCGTGATACATATCTTGCGTCTAGTGTCGCGCGTCGATATTTATCGCGTCATTAAGGGCGATTCTGTCTAAAACTATACTAATCTGACAGCACTAAAAGTGACAGATAATGTACTAAAGTGACAGATAATGTACTAAAGATGACAGCTATCTGTCACTTTAGTACATTATCTGTCACTTTTAGTGCTGTCAGATTAGTATAGTTTTAGACAGAATCGCCCTTAGTATCTTGGGTATATGTGTTCTGTGACTCTGTGGTCAGTATGCAGCGAGACGGCAGTAGACATGCGCGAAACAGTGCACTTCGAAGTCATGATATATTTCATGACATTTCATGCCGCGTGATATTACCTTATATCATGGCACCAAACATGACACATGACAATTCACTTCAGCACACGTCATGAAATGAAACATGACACGCCATGAAACATTACATCAGGGTAAATGCCATGAAACATGACATCATGGTAAATGCCATGAAACATGACACGTCATGAAACATTACACGCCATGAAACATGACATCATGGTATTTCAGCACACTTTCATTGCAGTACAGTTATTCATTTCATTACATCATGGTATTTCAGCACACTTTCTTTCATCGTTTCGTTTCGATTCATTTTATTTTATTTTGTGAGAATAGATGTGACATTTTACGCAAACCTTCTTTTATCCTTCGAGATGTATCTGTTACCGGCCAAACCCGATTTAAGGATAAACTAGTTTCATAGTCTTACTAGGATAAACTAGTTTCGCCTAGGCCAAACTAGTTTATCCGGACGTCGTATGGATAAACCGGTATGTCCTAGGCCAAACTAGTCTAGCCGAAGCTCGTGAGGAGAAACCAGTTTAGCCTAGGCCAATCTAGTCTGGCCTAGCAAAAATATGTAAGCTTCAGGATAAACTAGTATGGCCTAGTCCGAGCTGATATTGACTAATGAATGAATGAATGTTACCATATCTCGTAAACTAAGAGGTTTAGCGCAAAAATAATGAAATTTTCGAACCCCTTAATAACCCCGGAACCAAGCCTTTTACTTCTATACGTGTTCTAAAAACCGACATACAGGGTGTTAAACATACAGGGTATTCCTGAAAGTGTGACAGACAGTCGAAAAAGATTTAAAACAAAGGTTAGGTCAGTAGGTTTGGTTGGCGACACACTGTCATACCTCTTTTTGTTTACGAATGGTCCTTTAAACCGGACAAAACCGGACATACCGTAGACTTTTTTAATGTAGACTTTTTCAAATTCGGCCTCTAAATGCGTCCCCTACTGTTCAGATAATTACGGCGGGTTTGTTAATTTTAAGAAAAAGTACTAGGCTAGCATAAATAAGTAGAATCTGTATTACCCCTACTCAAATAGGGCTAGACTAGTTTGGCTAAACTGGTTTCTCCATACGAGCATAGGGCTAGACTAGTTTAGCCTAGGCCAACCCTAAAAAGAGGTATGACTGTCAGTGTGTCGCTAACCAAACCTACTGACCTAACCTTTGTTTTAAATCTTTTTCGACTGTCTGTCACACTTTCAGGAATACCCTGTATGTTTAACACCCTGTATTTCGGTTTTTAGAACACGTATAGAAGTAAAAGGCTTGGTTCCGGGGTTATTAAGGGGTTCGAAAATTTCATTATTTTTGCGCTAAACTTCTTAGTTTACGAGATATGGTAACATTCATACCTAATCCTTCGTCAATATCAGCTCGGACTAGGCCATACTAGTTTATCCTTAAATCGGGTTTGGCCGGTAACATATCCAATGCGAGATGCCCGAGAATTATCCTCCTGGTGTCATGAAATGAATAACTGTACTGCAATGAAAGTGTGATGAAATACCATGATGTCATTTTCATGTCTGCAATGAAAGTATGCTGAAATACCATGATACCATGTTTCATTGCACCAGATGACATGAAAAATTACATCATGGTAAATACCATGATGTCATGTTTCATGTCATTTACCATGATGTCATGTTTCATGTCATTTACCATGATGTCATGTTTCATGGCATTTACCATGATGTCATGTTTCATGGCATTTACCATGATGTAATGTTTCATGGCATTTACCATGATGTCATGTTTCATGGCATTTACCATGATGTCATGTTTCATGTCATCTGAAGTAATGAAATGCTTTGTGCCATGCTTTATTCTCTCGTGTAATGGGTAATATTTCATGACACCGTGGTGTAATATGTCTTTTGTAATATTACGAGCATTACCTACACATGTCTAGACGGCAGTAATAAAGGACGTTACTACGTAATAAAAGCCGACCAAGTGCGAGTCGAGCTCGCGCACTAAGGGCTCCGTAAATTATTTAAAAAATATATTTGTCATACTTAAAATGAGGGATTTGTTAAGTAATGTAACACAATATAATAGGTAGAAAAACTTTTTTTTTAATTTATTAATCTTACCCTCAAAAAGTAGCCCCCATAATTAAAATTCCTCTATTTACGTTACATGTCCGTATTTGGGTCACCAACTTAGCTATTATGTTTTTTCCTTTTGAGGTACGGAACCCTAAAAATGGCGTTACCCCAAAAGGTTATCAAAATAGACATCCGAAAATAATTTTTGTAGTACAATCATGCATCGTAAAATCAAATTTCGTCCAATAAAAAAAAGTCTAAGTACTTTTCTCTCTTTTGTAGCCAATTATTTATGCATCGCTTTCTTTTCATTCTTTTGTTTAAAGAAAGGGCTACAGTTTTTGCTACACAAGCTGTAATTTTCCTCTGTCGAAACTCTAATTTTTAAATCGAGTCCACGGAATGACAGTTGCTACAAAGGCTAGAGTTTAGGGTCCATTCACGTCTACCTCGTACAAAGAACGCTTCAGTACTACTGACGCGATCCGTATCGAATGTCTAGGGTGCGCTGTGATCCAGCCCACCAAGATCAGTGATATGTACAACGATACATATCACGATATTTGCTGTCGTCTAGCGTTCGCCTTTGGTTGGTTGTCGGTGCGGTCCTCCTAGCGCCCAAAGGCATAAAAAAAATCCTTCTAAAATATCCTCCTTTTACAAGTTAGTGGTAGCCGCCCAGCGCTCAGTACCTATGCTCAGTTCGATTTCATCCGCCAGACGCCCGGGGGCCTTTTATAATAATTATTATTGTAAAAAACGTTGGTCGCTGTGTTGGTTTTCTGCCCGTTCTGTGTCAAAGAGAATATAACACTTGTTCTGTGTAACATAACGTAACAGGTTGCCCCACCAACTTGACTCGCCAAGCGTGTTATTTGTTTTGATTGACTATACGATCTGTTTCATGAAAAATACTCCGACTGAACTACGAGGATGGGACAAAACCTCTTCGTGGTGATCGCCGGCGTCCATCAGCATACTTAGGTATGGTTCAGAAGGTTAAACAACTAGTTTAGCTGGCACGTGCCTCGGAACGTGATACTACAATAAAGGCTCCCACCACACAGGCGCGTTTTTATCGGTCGATGCGTTGTTGCGATGTGTAGGGATGCGAAGCGACAGCATATCCATTCCTCGGTAGAACAACTACCTCCTCCGCAGGTGTGGAAGTTCTTGAGGTCACTGGGTATAGGCAAGTCTTCGGAACCACTGCTAAACACCACTGACATTGATGCCTTGAACGCACACTTTTCTACTCCTCCGGTACTTCTTGACCCACTCACAAAATCTTCCTCCCTTAGTAGACTTGCACAAAAACACTTGCCGGATTGTGACGCCTTCGTCTTTCAGGAAATCACTGAGGGTAGTGTCAAAAAAGGGTTACTTTCAATTACCACTAAAGCCGTGGGTAGTGATGGACTAAGCCGAGGTATGCTACTACCAATCTTGAATGACGTCGTTCCTGTAATTTCTCACATCTGTAATTTTTCTCTCGCCTCTAAAGTTTTTCCCTCAGCGTGGAAAAAGGCTCAGGTTATACCCCTGCCTAAAATCTCGAACCCTGTTAATTTTTCACAATTCCGCCCTATTTCAATTTTACCCATCCTTTCTAAAATTATTGAGCACGAGGTGCAATTACAATTATACTCTTTTTTTTATAAAAATGACCTTCTAAGTCCATTTCAGTCCGGTTTCCGTCCCTTTCACAGCACTGTAAGTGCTTTGCTAAAGGTGACAGACGATATACGTCTTGCCATGGACAACAAACAGTTGACCATACTGACCCTCCTTGATTTTAGCAGTGCGTTCAACTCCGTGGACTTCGACATCTTGCTCGGCATTCTTCGTTCTCATAACTTATCCTCACCTGCGGTGGAGTGGTTTGAGTCTTACCTGCGAGGTCGAACGCAGTGTGTTCGCGTCAATGACACGTGCTCGGACTGGTGCGAGTTGAGAGCGGGTGTACCTCAAGGGGGAGTTCTTTCCCCTCTACTTTTCTCGATTTTTATTAATGAGATTACTCACTCGTTAGCCTCAAACTTCCATCTCTATGCTGATGATCTCCAGCTCTACGTACATTTTGATGCAGGTACCGACCCGGATAATGCAAATGCTCAGATTGAGAATGCGCGTAGGGCGTTTGTTGCCATGAATAGTGACCTGATGGCAATTCAGGATTGGGCTCAAGACTTTGGTCTTCTCGTCAACCCTCTGAAGTCACAGGTTATGATTGTTGGCAGCAAGAGGTTGCGCGATGCCCTGCTCCTGCCGCTACCGTGGTTGCCTCCTATAACCTATAATAACGTAGCAATCCCCTTCACTGACAAAGTGAAGAATCTTGGTTTGATCATGAATTGCAACTTGTCCTGGCAGGCTCAGGTGAACGACATTAGCAAACGTATGCATTTCACTTTCCATTCTCTAAAACGGTTGCAGAATTTCTTGCCTTTTAAGACTAAAGTAATGTTGGCCCAGGCCTTACTCCTGCCTCTTCTTGATTACGCTGACACTTGTTTTTTGGACGCGACTGAGGTTCTGGTCAACAAGCTTGAGCGACTCCAAAACCTGGCCATAAGGTACATCTTCGGCTTGAGAAAGTACGATCATGTATCCGAGTACAGACTTCAACTTAAGTGGCTTCCTATCAGATTGCGTCGGAACTTGCACATGCTCACTCTCTTATATAATATTTTAAAGAACCCAAGTGCACCGAGCTACCTTCGTGAGAGATTCTCGTTACTTCCCCCGCGTGAGAGACCACAGAGAACGTGTGATACCAGAACCTTACAAGTCCCACGTTGGAACACCGAATTCTACTTGAACTCTTTCACGGTGAGTGCTGCCCGACTGTGGAACTCTCTTCCAAAGTCGATCAGAGACTCTCCCTCTGTGGCATCTTTTAAATTCAAACTCAAAGAGCACTTCCTTTCATTATAATAATTCAATATTTTACCGTAAGTTTATGTAGTATAAGTAATATCCCATATAAGTAAGTTTATTATTTTTTTTATATTGCATTAGTTTATTATATCATACCTAGGTTTTTCTTTAATGTAAGTATTTGTGTGTATATTAGCATGTATTTGTATGTTATAAATTATTTATGTGTTGTTTGTTCATGTACGTCTACTTTATTGGCCGTCTCCCGCCGTCATTCAAAACAATAACTCACAATTTATTTGGCTGGCTGGAAGAAATTTCTATTGAAATAAGTCCGCCCTTGTATGTAATTTCTCACCATTGTTATTTAAGTTTTTATTTTGTGCAATAAAGTGTAATAATAATGTCTGTTTTATGTGAGTAATTATTTGCGATCATAGTACCTATAAAAAAAACTGAATAATTCACAGATCCTCCTGGCCCCGCAACACCTGACAGAAACACAACAATGGATCTACAAAGAAGCGAGCTGTATCAAGCACTGAAGAGTGCAGTGAAGTTGCTTCGCGTACGTGCCAACTGTAACAGACTGCGCGAACAAACCAAGCAAGTCAGCCCTACACACTCAGAGTTCACCGAGTGTAAGCCAGACATTCAAACAACTGTAGCACCTACTTTTATATGCGACCACTGTAACGAGCAATTTACTGCCAAATCATTGTTGGAACAGCATATGACTGGTGTTCATAACGCTGCAATTAGCAATATTATCATTGTTGAATCTCTTTCTCTAAAGTGCACTGTGTGTGACTTTGAAGGTATTTCAAAAGAACATTTTGAAAAGCATGCAATGTTACATGACAAGCAAAATAGTTATGTATGTGATAGGTGTGGCTCCAGATTTGTTACTTCGATGAGAAACATAGAAACTAATGCTAGGAAAAATAATCATAAATATAATACTTCTTTAACAAGACCTTTAAGAAAACGAGACCATAAGACATTGTGTAAGATATGTGAATATAAAATTTTACATCGTCGTAATTTAATGGTGAAGGTGAAAGGTATACCCAAAAAGGGTACTGGCAAAAGGCAATTTCACAGTGATGTATGTGATTTTAAAGCCACCCAAAAAAAATATTTAAAAAGTCTCATTAGAACACACCCTGGCAACAAGACATTTAACTGTGATTATTGTGATTTTAAAGCCACACAAAAATTTACTCTTACTTGTCACATTAGAACACACACTGGCGAAAAGGCATTTCACTGTGATTTTTGTGATTTTAAAGCCGCACGAAAATTTACTCTTACTTGTCACATTAGAACACACACTGGCGAAAAGCTATTTCACTGTGATTTTTGTGATTACAAATCAGCAAGAAAAAATAAACTTATAAAACACATTAGAACACACACTGGCGAAAAGCCATTTAAATATGATTTTTGTGATTATAAAGCAGCGGAAAAAAATACTCTTACTTGTAACATTAGAACACACATTGGCGAAAAGTTTCAATGTGCATTTTGTGATTTTCAAGCCACCAAAAAAAGTGCTCTAATTAGTCACATTAGAACACACACTGGCCAAAAGTTATTTAAATGTGATTTTAAAGCCACACAAAAAAGTACCCTAGCTGGTCACATTAGAACACACACTGGCGAAAAGCAATTTCACTGTAATTTTTGTGGTTTCAAAACCACGCGGAAAAGTACTTTAACTTATCACATTAGAACACACACTGGCGAAAACTTTCAATGTAATTTTTGTCATTTTAAAGCCACCAAAAAAAGTGCTCTAATGCGTCACATTAGAACACACACTGGCGACAAGCCATTTCACTGTAAATTTTGTGATTTTAAAGCCACACAAAAAAGTTATCTAGCTGGTCACATTAGAACACACACTAGTGAAAAGCCATTTCAATGTAAGGTTTGTGACTTTAAAGCCACACATAGAAGTACTCTAGCTAATCACGTTAGAACTCATACTGGCGAAAAGCCATTTCACTGTAAATTGTGTGATTTTAAAGCCATAAAAAAAAGTGCTCTAATTAGTCACGTTAGAACACACACTGGTGAAAAGCCATTTAAATGTGATTTTTGTGATTTTAAAGGCGCCAGAAAAAGTTCTCTAATTACTCACATTAGAAAACACACTGGCGACAAGCCATTTCACTGTAATTTTTGTGGTTTTAAAGCCACCAAAAAAAGTGCTCTAATTAGTCACGTTAGAACACACACTGGCGAAAAGCCATTTGAATGTGATTTTTGTGATTTCAAAACCACGCGGAAAAGTACTTTAACTTATCACACTAGAGCACACAATGGCGAAAAGCTCGTAAAAGTAATAACATGCGTTTTTTGTGATTTTAAATCAGCAAGAAAAAGTTTATTATTAGAACACATTAGAACACACACTGACGAAAAGCCATTTCACTGTAAGTTTTGTGATTTTAAAGCCGCAGATAAAAGTACTCTAAGTAATCACGTTAGAACTCATATTGGCAAAAAGCCATTTCACTGTAATTTTTGTGATTTTAAAGCCATAAAAAAAAGTAATCTAGCTATTCACATTAGAACACACACTGGCGACAAGCCATTTAAATGTGATTTTTGTGATTATAAAGCCACACAAAAAATAACTCTAACTGATCACACTAGAACACACAATGGCGACAAGCCATTTAAATGTGATTTTTGTGATTATAAAGCCTCACGAAAAAGAACTCTAACTGATCACACTAGAACACACACTGGCGACAAGCCATTTCACTGTAAGTTTTGTGATTATAAAGCCACACAAAAAAGTGCTCTAAATAGTCACATTAGAACACACACTGGCGAAAAGCCATATAAATGTGATTTTTGTGACTTTAAAGCCATACGAAAAAGAACTCTGACTGATCATATTAGAACACACACTGGCGTCAACAACTACACTTGAATACAAGTCCCATAAAATGTCAAGTTTTTTCTACTATTCTGAAGACTTCTTCTTTGGAGAAGTTTTTGAAATCAATAAGAAGTCCTTCAGACCTCAAGTTTGTTTTTTCTTCATTTTCTTTTCTTCTTCTTCACCCTTTTTAGGTAGTCCCTTTCAGTCATGTTTTCTCTAAATCAACATTTTTGGACTTTGGATCAAAATTGCAGCATCTTCTAAAAGTGCATAGCTGATCATAATTTTTTTGGTGATAGATTAATTGTCTGAGACCCTAAAGAACAAAAAAACCCGCTAAAAAGTTTAAAAAAAAGTAAAAAAACAACTAGGTACACACGACAGCACGTCAGACTGAAACTTTCGTTTTAAAATCGCCCGTAACATAACCGAGTAGAATGCTAGCGGTTAAGGGTCGACGTGCTGTCGTGTGTACCTAGTTATAAAAAAAAGGTATGATTTAAGCTATCATCAATTTATTATGTTTTGAATGTTTTAAATAATAAGGTTTGTCCGCAAAATAATAGATCTGTCATCAAAGTGTAGTCGCCAAACAATATAAAAACAATTTTATAATAAATCACGTATAATCATCGTGCATCGGGATATTTTATCAAGTATCAAATAAATAGGTTTGTACTTATTTCAATAGGTTTGTCCTAATAACTGTATAATCAAATTAAGGAAAAACGGTCATCAACAAAATGAAATATGTAACATAAATAAATCATAAAGATCCAGAAAAATAATGTTTTTGTATCTATGAATTTAACTACTATCTTACATTAGGTACTTGTATACTGGTTTTACACACGACAGCACGTCAGACAGAGTACATTTTTGTTGCAAAGTCACCAAAGTAAGTGAATAGAGTGCACGCGTGTAAGGGTCGACGTGCTGTCGTGTGTACCTATTGTTGTACCGGCACTTTCTCCACTAGTGATTTCTCAACGAGCTATGATAACATTATTGGAGGAGTTGCATCATCTTCACCACAACTTGATGCCATGATAATATAAAGAAACTATTGGGAAATCAATTAAAACCAAAAACCCTAACGCAACCGAGTAGAGTGCTAGCGTGTAAAGGTCGACGTGCTGTCGTGTGTACGACCCATCGCTGCGCATGATTGGTAAATTTTCATAGCGCGCCAATTTGGCTCCGCCCCTTTGATCATTTTTTAATAAAATTTATGAACTGAACTATTAAATTGGTAACGAATAGTATTATTTGGAGAATTGAACGAAATAATTTGTAACTACTGTACTGATGACAAAATGACAAATAAAAAAAAGTCGCAATCTGCGGACGATAATCAATTTATTTGATGACAGATCTACTATTCTGAATACGGAGCTGTTATTTTGGGAATAAACCTATTATTCTGAGAACAAATATTTTCTTAGGTTTGCACGAGCACTATACATAATTTAAACACAGATTTTAACGGATTTAACACTCGTTTTATTAACTTTTTACATTTTCCCAACGTTTCGAGACCTTTGCAGGGCTCGTGGTCGCGGTAGACTGAGGTGACAGCTGTCTTGTATGTCATTTGTTGATTGAAACTACCCTCGGTTATGAACATAATTAGACATTAGTAGCGATTCTGAGTAAAACTATTACTAATCTGACAGCACTAAAGTGACAGATAATCTGTCACTCTAGTACATTATCTGTCACTTTAGTGCTGTCAGATTAGTAATAGTTTTAGACAGAATCGCTACTATTGACTACCCCCGTTACGGATACAAATTAAAAAGTAAAAAAAAGTATTTTTAATAACGTTCCTGACTACGGAGAAGAGCTCCCAGTGACGTGAGATCGTGTAGATGTGACCATGGCTCGAGGTTTCAACCGATGGAGGATCGGTTCCCAAACTGAGGGGATGTTACAACTACTATATTTGTTAAAATTCGGATATTTTTGAATTTCTATTGCCTCCCGTAGCAGACGAGGATGGTATCGGTTTTCCTTGGCCAAAATTTTAGGTTTATCAAAATGAATATAGTGGTTGGTTCCCTCGAGTGTATGTTCACAGACTACAGATGTGGTTGAGCGTTTATGTTTGACGTCCGCCATCTACCGGGGTGGGTCGACTTTGTATGGAGCGTCAGCGACAGTTCCTGATTGGTCAGAAAAAAAGGGTTCCAGGTAACCACCAATCAGAAGCCGTCGCGACATCTGTCATATAACACTTTTTTTTTAAAGCGTTAGCATAGAATAGATTACTTACACAACTCCATACTTATCTGTGATTTTCAAACTAGTAGGTGTTCTGTGTAGCCGGGTCACCACGTGACAGAAAAACAAAATGGAGGCAAATGGCAAACAAAGCAACAACAAGTTGTGTGCAAAAGTCGATATTTCTATAAACTTTAAGTTTTGTTGGATCATCAAAGTTTTTTTCCATGCTGTGCCACCCGTGTGTGAAGTACAAGATAAGCGGTGTACCAAATCGTCAATAACAGTAAGATCAGTAAGTATACTTTTTCACAATACATGCTCATATCAAACTAGGTACCTACCTAAATCATCAAAATTTTCTAACCAAATTTCAATTTTAAATCTTTCAGATCATCGGACTATGACTACAGTTTGGGGAAAAAGAAGATCCATCCATTTCCACACATAAAAGTGAGCAGCCCGCCGCTCATAAGGTTAGCTCATTCTAGCATTCTCCCATATTCTACAAACATTATTTCAAAATCAAAATCTAAAACGTTTCATCAACTAATACGTACCTAATTTTACAATGATATTTTCAGATTACTGACGGAGAGAATGCAAAAAATAGTGTGATCGAACTCGACGTTGTGGAGCCAATTTCTGTTCAGTCTAACGAAGATTATAATGAAAAGCCGTCAGCTGCCAAGGTTAGTTACTAGTTTTTACTCATTGGACGAGTTCAGGGCCTAAGTTTCATCACAATCTGATCAATGGTTTAGGAACGGATAGAGGACCAATATACAAACATTAAATTTTATTTTTATAGAAGATGTATGAACTTTTTTGTGGCAGCTCAGCTGTAGCCGGATTTTTTCTTCTCATAAAGCTTATTTTATTTTCTTATCAGTTTCAGTTGTTGGTGTCTGGAAACATCACCGAATTGAAGATGATGGCGTGGAGGTAGCTGTTCATAGCTGCGAAGAGGTGACCGGCCGAGTGTCATGGTGGCTATATTATCTCAGAAGTTTATAATTTAAATAGATACATCTAACCTTTAATAAATGTTGCTTAAACTAGAATGCTATTGTATTGCTTTTTGGTACCCAAAACATGGTCGTATGGAATGCAAACTTTTGCCAAAAGCGAGCAGCTTTTGGTAAAAGTTTGTATTCCATATGACCTGTCAAGGATTTTTATCGGTCCCTGTGAACCCCGCCAACAATTTGAATTTCCCGCCAAGCCCGCTGCTACAAAGTTGTTCTGGGTTCCATTCGAGATGGCGCAGTTAGGTTTGAAATTTGTCGCTTTTTTTTCTATGGAGTCGGCATTCTTCTTGGGTATATGTGTTCTGTGGTCTACCGCGACCACGAGCCCTGCAAAGGTCTCGAAACGTTGGGAAAATGTAAAAAGTTAATAAAACGAGTGTTAAATCCGTTAAAATCTGTGTTTAAATTCTGAGAACAAAGTTTTTATTCAATGGATGCACTACAATTAAATAGATAATCCATCTCTTTTTCTGCCAACAAATTGAAATTAATTTGGTAATTTATACCTGGCGACACTTTTTATTTTTCTGAGAATGAAAATATTTCGTGGTGATAGATCTATTAATTTGATGATACAAGTTGATGACAAATATAAACTTTGATGACACAAAATATAGTTCCCAAAAAAAAAACGTTAATCCGGCATTCTCGAGCGCGATTTATTTTTTTTTTATTTTGAAGAATATAATCTAAAACTTATTAAAAATACAAAATCTGCCGGTTTCCGCATGACCGGAAGTGTGGAGGAGCCATTTCGTCTTCCTAAGAACGCGTTACGGCATATAAGTCGCGAACGATACATTTTACAAAAAAAAGTTTAAATAAACAAAAAAGGTAATTTTATTTTACACAAAAAGGTCTCTTTACATTTTTGTCCAAAGTTAAAACGTTTTGACTTGAAGCATCATAAAAACTCAAACTTTTTCGGTCAGATTAAGAGAACCCACCAACATTTTTGTCAGATTAAAAAAATATGCTTTCAGGATACCGAGATAAACCTCCCCTATGAAAATCTGACGCGCTCGAGTATTTCAAAAGAACTTTTTTTTTATGCATTTTCAAAAATTCATCGAGTAACTTAACGTCACGCCGAAATCGTCAGTTTTTTTAAAGGGAGCTTCCTTGGGGCCTACTTAACACCCCTTCCGAAAATCTGACGCGCTCGAGTAAATTTTTTTTTTTTGCATTTTTGACTACTTTATATGCCTACCCCCACCACGCAAACCGGCAGATTAGTATACCGTTGTTATCAGAGGCACTCGGGGCATACGTAGTATGAATATCTGACGCGCTCGAGAATGCCCAAGTAACTGTTTTTTTTTTACATTTTTGAAAAACCGTACACGCCAAACCCACCGCTAAAATGGTTTTTGCCATACGAGCTTTTCTTTTCGAAATTATTTTATCTTTCGATTTTGATAGGTCTCGACAGGGTTTTTTCCTTTAGTTATAATAAAAATTCTAGATGGCGCTGTATTTTAGTAAGAATAAATGTCAAACTAGATCACAGATAACCAAAAAGAACGCCAGATAAGTATGCGCGCGTCGGGTGGCGTACCGTGGCGTCGGGTGGTATTTAAGTTGCGATGGAAAATAATCACCTGACCAACCGTTTGACCTGACCCCTAATAATCCTTATTTTCTTGCCATTTCTGTTGT
Source organism: Zelleria hepariella (assembly GCA_949319315.1). Taxonomy (NCBI): domain Eukaryota; kingdom Metazoa; phylum Arthropoda; class Insecta; order Lepidoptera; family Yponomeutidae; genus Zelleria; species Zelleria hepariella. Next base: position 15,436,335 of record OX439386.1, on the reverse strand, counting down.
ATTATGTTACCGGCCAAACCCGATTTCATGATAAACTAGTTTCGCCTCGGCCAAACCAGTCTAACCTAAGCTCGTATGAACGAACCAGTATAGCCTAGGCCAAACTAGTCTAGCCGAAGCTCGTATGGATAAACCGGTATTTCCTAGTCCAAACTAGTCTAGCTGAAGCTCGTATGGAGAAACCAGTTTAGCCTAGGCCAATCCAGTCTGGCCTAGCAAGAATATTGTACGTGTAGTGTCACTGTTTATCTTACCCACTGATATTGGCTCCCTCTGCACAAGATCACCTCTTCTATTATTTATTACTCACGCTCGCGTCCGTCTACCTCGCTCGGTGATCCGCTAGCAACTCCCCCGGTCCCCGCCGCCTGCGGCCAACCGAGGCGCTAGTGTGCATGGAGACAACAGCTAGTATATGCATGTGTGTGTGCAGAGTTTACTTGCACACCCAAACGCATACACTACATCCCTTCCTTGTTTTAATAAATAGAACATCTCTTTTACATAAATAAAATCAAATCTTCTTTTATTCCCCTTACTAGGTTTCATTTCAACAAAATGTAAATTTCTTGGCTGCCTTCCATTGCTCTTTTAGGTCTTCCTCCTTTAGCTTTCAATTTGCAATTAAAGTATTTATTATATGTACTCCTTTAACAATATTTAGGTATAAGCTTCCTTCACTAATAGCTTCCTCGCTTCCTCTACTTAAATTATAAGAATATCAATTCCACATCAAATAATTCAATAAATTCAACAATTTACAACTTCCTTCACTTCCTTCTGCTGCATTGTAATTTTAACTTTTTTTCGCTTCCAATTTGCTCTTTAAATATTAAGTATGCTTCTTTCACAATCATAACCTTTAGTTATGAACTTTCTTCACTTCCATCTTTCAATACTAATATTAAAATGGAACCAATATTAATTCCACATCACCTACAGTGATCCGTAATAGTACTATAGTAATAGGTCTTACCCTTATATCCTAACTAGCCTTCATCTTCCCAGTCTCTCTCTTTTTAAAAATCTTTGTTTAGTTTTGTTCAGTTTTCGCATTTTCTTCATCCTTGTTTACATCAGAATCTTCCTTATCCAGTACTTCCCATTGCCCTTCAATGCTTTTCAGCCGTACACTATTTCATCTAAGCTGCTGTCCTGTCCCCTCTGTTTTGTTCTTCGACATCCACACTAGTCTGGGGTTTTTTACAGTGTGGGGTGTAGATTCAATTACTGAACCAGGGGTATTTGGATCAAGGCTTCTTTAAATTAGGATCAGTAGCTTCACTTGGTTTACGTTCAGTTCAATCTTCAAAACGCCCAAAGCGATGGCTGTCTCTTTCCCTAACAGATTGCGAGTCCTTTTCTTAACCACATAGAAAGTAGAGTTCTTGCTACTACTACTAATTTGGATTTCAGATCGGAAAGACTCCAATAGTACTAGAGGGTTTTTTTTACTACCATACGTCATAATTTTTTTATCTGGAAACGGCACTTGGTCCGCGACTTAGACTTTATTGAATTCCATTTCTTCCCAAGTCTTATCCGTGATTAAATCTTACTTGCATCCAGAATCAACTACCATTTCGACGGTTGTCCCACCGATCTTGGAAGTAACCATTGTGTCAGCATCAATGTTAAACACATAGTGAATAGCATCTCTTGGTTCTTCATCTTCAGTTTTGTTCCTCACCTATGACCGTGTTCTACATTTTTTAATCTTTTTTCTCTTGCATTCTGATTGTCTTGATTTTCATCACTCTTTGAGTTAAACTTATTAGTCCCGTGGCAGTAATCCTTCAAATGGCCAATCTTTCCGCATTTTAAACATTTCTTAGCTTTCGCCGGGCAGTTACTGTCGTATGCAAAGTGATTCCAGCTCCCACATCTAAAACATTCATTTCTCTCTTGATTTTGGTTGTCCTTGTGTCTTGATTCTATTTTATTTATGCTTTGTGTTTTTATCTTTCTGATGAAAACCTTCCAGTTGCCTGCTTAGCGCTCTAGGGCATTTGCTCCCGATATAATCTCGTTTAGAGTTACTTTATCTACAGACCGTAACACCGTCTTTCTTAATTTTCTGAAAAGCACTTCTCAGTTATCTGATCTATAATATGGTCATCCACATCGGTGAACTGCATTTGGTTGCTTGTTGTCTCAGTCGTAAAAGGAATTGTTCGAATTTCTCCTCAGTTTCCTGTTTAATTTGCCTGAAGATTTATGTCGTTCAAAACGTTTACTTTGTTTAGGCGCAAAGTACTCGTCGAGTTTCGTTACTGCTACTTTAAACACATCAGTACTGCCATCTTCAGCAGATAGTATGTCTGCTCCCGGTATATTATAAAATATTTCCTGTAGCTCCGGTCCTCCAAATCCAAAGTGTAACAAACTTGCATGCTTCTGAGCGGCGCTGTCAGCCTTAACGGCTTCCAAATATATAAATAAACTCCTCCTCCAACACTCCCATCGAACTCCTAGTGAGCCCGTGTCTCCATCACATTCGAATTTATCTAGTGTAAGGTTTGCCATTGGTCACCCTGAAGGCAAAGAAAACATGACTATAGTCCAGGTATTTGCCATAAAATGACTGAGTCACTTTCACCATACATTCATTGCTTCCTTCCATCCATATCCAAATCCAACACATACATACACCTCCTTCAAGGTATGTACTATTTATTTTAATAATAACAGACGTCATCTGTTTATTATTTCTCTATGCCTTCCATCAATTCTCTACATAAATATTTAATTAAGTCAAGGACTATTTAATCATAATGATAATAACAGTCGTCAACTGTATATTATTGCACCCTGTCTTCCACAGATTTTCTGCATAAACCTTTAAATAAGTAGGTACCATTGAATAATAACAGTCGCCAACTGTTTATTATTACTCCGTGTCTTCCATTAATACTCGACAGAAACTTTAAAAAGTAGGTATAATTGAATACTAAGAGTCACCGATTGGTTATGATTGCTTCGTATCTTCCATCAATTATCTCCATAAACATTTAAATAAGGAGGTACAATTTAATAATAACAGTCATCAACTTTTTATTATTGCTTCATTTCTTCCTTCAATTATCTACATTAAACCTTTAAATAGTAGGTACTATTTAATAATAACGGTCGTCAACTGTTTATTATTGCTTCATTTCTTCCATCAATTCTCTACCATAACCTTTAAATAGTAGGTACCATTTAATAACAACTGTCGCCAACTGTTTATTATTGCTTCATTTCTTCTTTAAATTCTCTACATTAAACCTTCAAATAGTAGGTACTATTTAATAATAACAGTCGTCAACTGTTTATTATTGCTTCATTTCTTCCATCAATTCTCTACATTAAACCTTTAAATAGTTGGTATTATTTCATCATAACAGTCGTCAACTGTTTATTATTGCTTCATTTCCTCCATAAATTCTCTACGATAACCTTTAAATAGTAAGTAATATTTCATTAAACCTTCAAATAGTAGGTACTATTTAATAATAACAGTCGTCAACTGTTTATTATTGCTTCATTTCTTCCATCAATTCTCTACATTAAACCTTTAAATAGTTGGTACTATTTCATCATAACAGTCGTCACTGTTTATTATTGCTTCATTTCCTCCATAAATTCCCTACGATAACCTTTAAATAGTAAGTAATATTTCATCATAACAGTCGTCAACTGTTTATTATTGCTTCATTTCTTCCATCAATTCTCTACATTAAACCTTCAAATAGTAGGTACTATTTAATAATAACAGTCTTCAACTGTTTATTATTGCTTCATTTCTTCCATCAATTCTCTACATTAAACCTTTAAATAGTTGGTACTATTTCATCATAACAGTCGTCAACTGTTTATTATTGCTTCATTTCCTTCATAAATTCTCTACAATAACCTTTAAATAGTAGGTACCATTTAATAATAACAGTCGCCACTGTTTATTAATGCTTCATTTCTTCCATCAATTCTCCACAATAACCTTAAAATAGTAAGTAAGTAAGTAAGATATTTATTCACAAGATAAAACACAGTACATTAGTAGGTACCATTTAATAATAACAGTCGCCAACTGTTTATTATTGCTTCATTTCTTCCATCAATTCTCTTCATTAACCTTTAAATAGTACGTAGGTACTATTTGATAATAACAGTCGCCAACTGTATAATTATCACTTCATGACTTCCATCAATTATCTACACAAACCTTTAAATAGGTAGGTAATTAATAATACCAGTCGCCAACTCTGTATTATTGCATCATGTCTTCCATCAAACCTCTAGTTACATAAACCTTTAGATATTATGTAGAATAGTCGCCACTTTGAATGATTGCATCATAATATTGTCTTCCATCAAACCTCCCGGTACATAAACCTTTACAAAGTCAAGTACCTATTTAATAGTCGCCAACTGTGTATTATGGCGTTTTTTTCTAACCATCACCCTCTAGGTAGGTACATAAGCCTTTAAATAGGTAGGTACCTATTCAATAATAACATATGCCTTTAGTTTATTATTTCCGCCTTACTTCCATTAATCGTCTTCATTCATATTAACTACACTTCACGTTAACATTTATTTAAACGAACACAAATTCGGCCAGTACCTAAATTAGTCATCACGCGTTTTGGAACGAGTTAGCCATCGCGAATTTTGGAACGAACCCTACTCAACCAAATGTCCAAGGATAAAATCTTAATTACATAAGTATGGCAACATTGGCGAGTAGCACGAGGTAATTTGAATCAATCATCACCGGCATCAATCATTAGTATCATTACTACTGTTTTTTTTTTTAGTATAGTACATAACCTTTGCAAACAAATCTTGTAACACTACTGTGGCATTCCTATCCGAATGAACCCAGCAAGTTTAGATGCACAATACATATAAAATAACTAGTTTCAGGCCCGTAATATCAGCCACGAATTATTCAAATTACATTCGAAAAACTTCAAAACAAAACGTCAAGCTAAATGTCATAACAATGCGGTTCTGCCAACATAATATTCTTAACAAAACTCGGGGAAACAACATAATGAATGAGATTGACATCACAACTTTATTAATCACGAATTCACGACCTTTCCTGCTATCATTGGAGATAGGAATCGTAAAGTTTTCGCGCGAATCACCATGCAAAATGAAGCTTCGCACAATTAATTCACTCTACTCATAAACATACCCAACGTAAGCTATGAAACATAACATAAATACATCTCGAGTTTCATACATGCCGCGCTCGGCTACTCAAGGTCAGCGGCACTTGACCGCGCGTGGGCTTCAAAATGTTAATTCTTTTTTTCTTACACTCTTACTGAGTATTCCAGATAAATTATTTAAGTTTTCCTTTCTTTGCATTTAGCATGCGAGCAGGTATTAATTTCATACAATACAACAGCACGGCAAAGCCGCCTCCAATGCAACCGAGCAGAGCGCCAGCGTGCAAAGATCGAAATGCTGTCGTGTTACAAACTTACAACTCGTACAACATTCGTACAACATAAAGTCTGTGCGTACAACCCACAACAACACAACCCGTCTACGCGCTAGGCGCTGCGGTACCTATTCAAGGTTAATATTAGATTAGCAAGCTGTTGTTTAGATAACAAGTACTCCCCAATGCTTTCTTTACTAGAAATCTAGGTTTTATTATTTTAGTCACCGTCCTTTTATTACCAATGTAAATAAACAAGACCTACATAAATAAACATCATGGCCGCCTCCAGCCCGTCCTCTGTTCTAAGCTGTAAGTACGCATCATGATTTAGGCGATAGCTGTCAGATTCTAAATTAGTCAATTTTGTTTTTAATACGTTCGCATCTATTACAAGTTTCCAAAGCTAAAATAGTAAGCCAAACCGAATTTAACGTTAGCTTTTGTACCACTTATCAACATTATCTCAATTAGGTACATAGATTGCTAAAATCTTCCATTGTTCTTAGTTTTTCCAGCATCTTATTACATTATAAAGTACTTACAGTTATCCCATCCTCGTCGCCATTATGTAGTGTCACTGTTTATCTTACCCACTGATATTGGCTCCCTCTGCACAAGATCACCTCTTCTATTATTTATTACTCACGCTCGCGTCCGTCTACCTCGCTCGGTGATCCGCTAGCAACTCCCCCGGTCCCCGCCGCCTGCGGCCAACCGAGGCGCTAGTGTGCATGGAGACAACAGCTAGTATATGCATGTGTGTGTGCAGAGTTTACTTGCACACCCAAACGCATACACTACAGTACGCTCCAGGATAAACTAGTATGGCCTAGCCCGAGCTGATATTGACGAACGATTAGGTATGAATGTTACCATATCTCGTAAACTAAGAGGTTTAGCGCAAAAATAACGAAATTTTCGAACCCCTTAAGAACCCCGAAACCAGGCCTTTTACTTTTATAGGTGTTCTAAAAACCGACATAAAGGGTGTTAAACATACAGGGTATTCCTGGAAGTGTGACAGACAGTCGAAAAAGATTTAAAACAAAGGTTAGGTCAGTAGGTTCGGTTGGCGACACACTGACATACCTACCTACCTCTTTTTGTTTTCGAGTGGTCCTTCAAACCGGACAAAATCGGATATACCGTAGACTTTTAGAAAGTAGACTTTTTCAAATTCGCGGGGTAGTTATCTGTGAAAAAACCTCGGCACGGACCAATAGACAGTCTGTGGTCACTTTGACATTTTTTCTGGCTAAACTCCATTTTCTATGGTGAGAAGAATAGCGCCATCTAGAGACATCTTCATAAACAACAAAAAAAAAAAACCCGAAAAAAGCCTATTACGCCATTTAGCTACCTCGCCTCCCTAACTATTATAATCGTGGTGTACGTATGACGTAATAGTTTAGGGGTTTGATTTAAACGGCCGGCAGTATATTCAGGTTTTGGGTGGCTCTAAAATGTTTTTGGTTGGCAAAAATAGCTAATTGAGCGGCAACTAGTGGCCAGCAAGAATTAAAAAAATGGTCAGCCAGTAATGTCATATTGGGCAGCTCCAAATTTGGTTGTATAGCTAATTAAGTATATGTTCAGCCATAAATGTAATTGAAAGGCAAATTATGAGCTACATTTAATTCAGTTTTGGCAAGCTGCAAAACTATTTTTGGTTGGCGAACTAACATTGTTCTTACAGCAACAAATGTACGCAACTTCTGTGCTGCATTAAGTAATTGAAAATCATTTAAATAATTAATGATTACCTACCTAACCTACGGTTATTTTATTTGGTTAACTAGGTAAATAAAAATATTATGAATTGTATATTTAAATCAAAATGCTTTATTTAAAAAAAGAGTATTAGGCAGGAACTAGGTATCATGTACTGATTATAAAAAATTGTTACTTACGAGTATAACATTTGGCAATAACGATAGAAAATATAGATAAAAAAAATCAATGACGCCAAATAAAATAAAAACTTGGTTATTTCTTCTTTCTATCTTCTCTTTCGTGACTATAGGTTCAAAGATCAAGTACCTTCTGTTTTCACTGGCAAAAATCAGTGTCAAATTACGTTAATCTTAATTCGTCGAATAACAACGCCCACACACCATTGGCCGCTCGTATAACCCGCTTTTTCAGTAAAATCGCACATCAACTAAACGTAATGAAGCTCATTTTAATTTATTTGCTAACCAATACTTTAATTTGCAGACCCATCAATATTATAGCTTACAGATATTATTTTTGAGCTAACCAATTGTATAGTCTTGCTGACCAATTAATTATTCTGCCTATCGTTTATTTATTTCGCAAACAAATTAATTATTAAGCTGACACAAAATGTTATTTCTTGCCGTCAATATTATAATTTTTTGCTAACCACTTATTGCGTATCATTTTTATTTTATTGCCGGCAAAAAAATTGTTCTCTGCTCAAATGAAATAAAAGCTGCAATTTCTTGCTGACCAAATAGTTATAGTCGCCCTTATTGCAGCCTGAAAAACTTCCTTATTTTAGTCTGTGATGGATGATCGTGATGTGATGGATGACGTTTTGTTTGATTCTGAGTTTTATACACGATTGATTACAAAAGAGTCTGACTGACTTTGCCGCCGGGCATTCTATTTTTCGGAAAATTAAATAAAAGAACTCCTAAATAACAATTAGTGCCCAATATTGCAAAAACGTTTTCTGCCCTCCCCGCCGTGAAGCCCGTTCTGTGTAACATAACGTAACCGGTTGCCCCACCAACTTGACTCTCACCAAGCGTGTTATTTGTTTTGATTGACTAATTAAACGATCTGTTCTATAAAAAATACTCCGACAAGGATGGAATAAAACTTCTTCGTGTTGATCGCCGGCGTCCTTCTGCATCAGCATTAGGTATGGTTCAAAAGGTTAACTACATATTATAGTTTCGCCGGCACGTGTCTTGGAACGTGATACTTCGATAAATTGACACTTTTTGGAGAAAAAAATGCTCATCTTTTACGGGCACAACTAATGGACCTAGCGAGCTTGGGTTAGGTTCGAGTTAAAGCAAACGAATGGACTTAGAGAGCTTGGCTCAGGTTCAAATTAAGGGCGAGACGCCAATGCGCTGGTCCGATACCCCAAAGATGGCTGCAGGTGGTTCCCTCCAGCATGCATCCTTCCGCGCCTATGACCGTGATGAGTGAAGAACTATCAGTCTCCGTATTGTATACGGTCAAGATTCTCAGAATTGAGGACCAACTTGCCCAACTTGTCCTATGACTTTTATTTATTCCAGTAATTTGCAATCATAGTAAAAAAAACTGGATAATTCACAGATCCTCCTGCCCCAGCAACACCTGACAGAAACACAACAATGGATCTACAAAGAAGCGAGCTGTATCGAGCACTGAAGAGTGCAGTGAAGCTGCTTCGCGTACATGCCAACTGTAACAGACTGCGCGAACAAACCAAGGAAGTCAACCCGACCCACTCAAAGTTCACCGAGTGTAAGCCAGACAATCAAACAATTGTAGCACCTACTTTTATATGTGACCACTGTAACAAGCAATTTACTGCCAAATCATTGTTGGAACAGCATATGACTGGTGTTCATAACTCTGCAATTAGCAATATTATAATTGTTGAATCTCTTTCTCTAAAGTGCACTGTGTGTGGTTTTGAAGGTATTTCAAAAAAACATTTTGAAAAGCATGCAATGTTACATGAGAAGCAAAATAGTTCTGTATGTGATATATGTGGGTCCAGATTTGTTACCTTGATGGGAAATATAAAAACTCATGCCAGGAAAAATAATCATAAATATAATATATCTTTAACGAGATCTTTAAGAAAACGAGACCATACTACATTGTGTAACATATGTGAATATAAAACCGCACATCGTCGTAATTTAAAGGTGAAGGTGAAAGTTATACCCAAAAAGGGTACTGGCAAAAAGCCATTTCCCTATGCTGTTTATGATTTTAAAGCAACCCAAAAAAATAATTTATTAAGTCACATTAGAACACACACTGGCGACAAGCCATTTAACTTTACTTTTTGTGATTTTAAAGCAGCAGAAAAAAATACTCTTACTTGTCACATTAGAACACACACTGGCGAAAAGTTTCAATGTGATTTTTGTCATTTTAAAGCCACCAAAAAAAGTGGTCTAATTAGTCACATTAGAACACACACTGGCCAAAATCTATATAAATGTAATTTTTGTGATTTTAAAGTTACAGAAAAAAGGTATCTAGCTGGTCACATTAGAACACACACTGGCAAAAAGCAATTTCAATGTAATTGTTGTGATTTCAAAACAACGCGGAAAAGTACTTTAACTTATCACAATAGAACACACACTGGCGAAAAACACGTAAAAGTAATAAAATGCGATTTTTGTGATTTTAAATCAGCAAGAAAAAGTAAACTATTAGAACACATTAGAACACACACGGGTGAAAAGCAATTTCACTGTAATTTTTGTAATTTTAGAGCCATAAAAAAAAGTAATCTAGCTAGTCACATTAGAACACACACTGGCGAAAAGCCATTTAAATGTGATTTTTGTGATTATAAAGCCACACAAAAAAGTGCTCTAATGCGTCACATTAGAACACACACTGGCGAGAAGCCATTTAAATGTGATTTTTGCTATTATAAAGCCACACAAAAAAGTGCTCTAATGCGTCACATTAGAACACACACCGGCAGAAAGCAATTTCACTGTAATTTTTGTGATTTCAAAACCACGTGGAAAAGTACTTTAACTTATCACACTAGAACACACACTGGCGACAAGCTCGTAAAAGTAATAAAATGCGATTTTTGTGATTTTAAATCAGCAAGCAAAAGTAAACTATCAGAACACATTAGAACTCATACTGGCGAAAAGCCATTTAGCTGTAATTTTTGTAATTTTAAAGCCGTAAGAAAAAGTAATCTAGCTAGTCACATTAGAACACACACTGGCGAAAAGCCATTTAAATGTGATTTTTGTGATTATAAAGCCACGCAAAAAAGTAATCTAACTGATCACATTAGAACACACACTGGAGACAAGCCATTTCACTGTAAGTTTTGTGATTTTAAAGCCACCCAAAAAAATACTCTAATTAGTCACATTAGAACACACACTGGCGAAAAGCCATATCGCTGTGATTATTGTGATTTTAAAGCCGCACATAAAAGTAAACTATTAGAACACATTAGAATACACACTGGCGAAAAGCCATTTCACTGTAGTTTTTGTGATTTTAAAGCCGCACGAAAATGTACTCTTACTTGTCACATTAGAACACACACTGGCGAGAAGCGATTTCACTGTGATTTTTGTGATTATAAAGCCACACAAAAATGTACTCTAACTGATCACATTAGAACACACACTGGCGACAAGCCATTTAACTGTATTTTTTGTGATTTTAAATCAGCTAAAAAAGTCGACTATTAGAACACATTAGAACACATACTGGCGAAAAGCTATTTCACTGTGATTTTTGTGATTTTAAAGCCGCACATAAAAATACTCTAACTGGTCACATTAGAACACACACTGGCGAAAAACCATTCAAATGTGATGTATGTGATTTTAAAGTCACCGAAAAAAAAAAAATTTATAAGTCACATTAGAACACACACTGACTAAAAACCATTTAAATGTAATTTTTTTGATTATAAAACAGCAGAAAAATAAATTGAAATTGAAATTTTTTATTGAAGTTAAAACAAATAAAAAAAGGGCTAAAAACAGTGTTGGCACAGAAAAATAACATAGAACACTTCAAAATTAAAATATTTACAAAACAAACAAATACTTGAAACCGAAAATGGATTTAGCTCAGTGTGATGCCGTCTGAAGCGGTCTTCAGTCGGCGCTGATTTTCAGCTAACCCCATACCACTGATTAACTTTTACATTATTTTTAAATTTTTTAACATATTGCAAACAGACAGATTTACCCAGGTGGTCAGCGAGCGGAAGATAACAGTTCGCTGCAGGTGGTGCATTAAAATGGCTGAACATACATGGGGGTGATTCGGGTAGCCCTTGGTGTCAGCTATCTAGGTTCTCTCGCTTGACGTCTATGTTTGGGCCACCCTGTATATTTTAAGGCTCCGTATAAGGCTAACGAACGCCACCAATGTTAAAAAAATCATATCTTCCTTCAGAAGAAGTTTCTGACAAAACCCTAAGATGAGCTCATGCGCCATGCTTTTTTAGATTTTTGGTGTAAAAATGGAGTTTTTCGAGTATTAAGCTAAAAAAATATCGATATTTTTTTAGCTTAAATGTAAATATCGAAGTGGATGTCTACACATAAAAATCTAGAAAAGCATGGCGCATGGACTCATCTTAGGGTTTTGTCAGAAACTTCTTCTGAAGGAAGATATGATTTTTTCAACATTGGTGGCCTTATACGGATCCTTAAAATCTAGAAATATGAAATCAAAAGTGTGTCCACATGTCGATAGCTTTATTATCTATGTCTGCAACTATATTTTATCGTCCAAAGTTGAATCAATCTCTTACAATCAATAAAAATTTTGAAATGTGCGAGTGCATTGGTCCAGGGAGTTCTTGTGCTAAAAAAATAAAGACAGATGATACAATTAAATTGTTTTTTTAGTAGATATTTGCACGACACATTTCCTTTTTTTTTTTTAAAATGAAAAGGGGATTTGTAGATTTCTTTTTACAATATGGTTTATTGTCCTTCAGTTTTCTCTATGGAATTCTCTCAGTGGGGAAAAGTGGAATTCGGAAGGCAAAGTTTTTTGTTCGAAAGTCCGTTATTGGCTTAATCTTATCTTTAGACAATATTGAGAAACTAATTTAAATATTTTTTATTTTGCTCCAGTAGTTTTGTTTTTATGCGCTAAAATGTTTTGTTCCTATGACCGCCAACAGTATGCAGACCGTCGCGTGACGTCATAAAACCGTATCTTTGAAACGTTGTAAAATCCAAACTACTGAACCAAATTAAAAAATATTGAAATTAGTTTCTCAATATTGTCTAAAGATAAGATTAAGCCAATAACGGACTTTCGAACAAAAAACTTTGCCTTCCGAATTGTCCAAAATATTGAGGGGCATTTCTGGACTTTTTTTTTACAATAGTCTAGTTTTCCCCCTTGACTTGAGGTAGGTTTGCTCAAGGGGGAAATTGTGGAATAAGCCAAAACAGTGAGGGAAGTTTATGGAGTTTTTTATACACCGTGCAATTTTAGTGGTTTTAAAGCCGAAGGTATTTTGTTGCACTGGTGATTCTGAGCCAAATTACAAAATTTCATTTCAAAACGCGCGAAAAAAAAATTCACTTCTCCATACAAATGGTGTCGATTGGCGATAGCCGTTTGTATTGGGAAGTGTTTTTTTTTTTCGCTTGTTTTGAAGTAAAATTTTGGAATTTGGCTCAGAATCACGAGTGCAACTAAATACCTTCGGCTTTAAAACCACTAAAATTCCACGGTGTATAACAGTCCGGTTTTCTCCCCTAAGGGGGAATTGCTTAATGGGGATTTAGAATACAATAGAAAGCATTTATTTATCAGCCAAAACACACTGTGCAGGATTAGAACTGAAAAGCTGGTTTTTCCGGGAAAGATGGTGTTTTAATATCGAGACTTGTAGGCGAACTGACAGAACCAAAATACAAATTAACAATAATTTTGAATATAAAAATAATTTCAAAAAGGGTTAATAACACACACAATCGAAACACAACAATACAGTAAATTAACACAAATTTAGACACAGAACATAAAACATACTTTTGAAAAATAACCCCATTTCAGTGCTATAGGAGGGGATGTATAATACATACAACGCTACTTTCGCAACTTTATTTCTTGGTATGCTTCTGATTTCTAACAAGATACGGAAATTGCAACGTTCTCAGCGACACACGCATCCAAGACGCAATATGAACGTAAAAGCGCGGTTTAACTCTCGATCTTATTATAGACCCAGGTGATGAAGTTGGTGAGATTGGTGTAAGTGGTGACCGACTCGTCGTCCGTCTTCAGCGCGATGCCGTACAGCACGAAGCTGGGGCTCTTCTCGTGCTAGAACAGAACGAAACACATCTTTTGTAAGTACCTACTTATTTTGCAATGGTTTTTTTGAAGAAAAAAAACGGACCTTTTTATAAAATTGCGGTATCGTCTACAGGTTTAAAGCTGATTGTAATTTTTTTGGTGATAGACTAGTTATCTGAGATCCCAATATAGAAAAAAAAATAGAAAAGTTAAATCATAAAAACCAAATCTAGGTAATTCTTTCCTAAAAAACCTTAAAAGCTTCATAACTTCTAAACGTCAAAAAATCGCTGAATATACGTGGGGGTGATTCGGGTACCCCTGGGGTGCTCTATCTCTGGACTTCCGCTTGACACAATTTTTTTGGACACCCTGTATACATCTTCTACATCTTTGGCACTTCATAGGTAGCTAGTTTATCACAGATTATGTATTATTATGGTGGGTTACCCACCAAATAATAAAAATATAGGGGGTCCCTTACAAACAACAAACGTGTTTTTATACTTTTTGCTAAAACGGTAAAACATACATAAACATCAAACTTGGTATGATAAATATAAGGCTTACTTACTTTATACTATAACAACAAAATTAAATAATAAAAAACGGTCAAAAACGCACTGAAGGTCCTTGAGTGTGGCCGGTGTTGCGGCTCGAAGTGTAAACACACCTGAATCTCACAGAACAGCGCCTCTATTATCTAAAAATTCCACTCAACCTCCGAGCGCTTAAACACTCGAAAATAGCCCTTATTGAAATGAACAATCTTTTTTTTGACATTTAAAAACCGTTATTTTTACGGTGGATAAGTATTTTAGATTATACAGGGGCTGGCCGGAGCCGTGTTGCGGCTCGAAGTGTAAACCCACCTGAGTCTCACAGAACAGGCCGGAACCGTGTTGCGGCTCGAAGTGTAAACCCACCTGAGTCTCACAGAGCAGGCCGGAGCCGTGTTGCGGCTGGAAGTGTAAACCCACCTGAGTCTCACATAGCAGGCCGGAGCCGTGAAAGTGTAAACCCACCTGAGTCTCACAGAGCAGGCCGGAGCCGTGGAGGTGTAAACCCACCTGAGTCTCACAGAGCAGGCCGGACCCGTGGAAGTGTAAACCCACCTGAGTCTCACAGAACAGGCCAGAGCCGTGTTGCGGCTCGAAGTGTAAACCCACCTGAGTCTCACAGAGCAGGCCGGAGCCGTGTTGCGGCTCGAAGTGTAAACCCACCTGAGTCTCACAGAGCAGGCCGGAGCCATGTTTCGGCCCGAAGTGTAAACCCACCTGAGTCTCACATAGCAGGCCGGAGCCGTGGAAGTGTAAACCCACCTGAGTCTCACAGAGCAGGCCGGAGCCGTGGAAGTGTAAACCCACCTTAGTCTCACAGAGCAGGCCGGACCCGTGTTGCGGCTCGAAGTGTAAACCCACCTGAGTCTCACAGAGCAGGCCGGAGCAGTGGAAGTGTAAACCCACCTGAGTCTCACAGAACAGCCCGGAGCCGTGTTGCGGCTCGAAGTGTAAACCCACCTGAGTCTCACAGAGCAGGCCCGAGCCGTGGAAGTGTACACCCACCTAAGTCTCACAGAACAGACCAGAGCCGTGTTGCGGCTCGAAGTGTAAACCCACCTGAGTCTCACAGAGCAGGCCGGAGCCGTGTTGCGGCTCGAAGTGTAAACCCACCTGAGTCTCACAGAACAGACCAGAGCCGTGTTGCGGCTCGAAGTGTAAACCCACCTGAGTTTCACAGAGCAGGCCGGAGCCGTGTTGCGGCTCGAAGTGTAAACCCACCTGAGTCTCACAGAACAGGCCGGAGCCGTGTTGCGGCTCGAAGTGTAAACCCACCTGAGTCTCACAGAACAGGCCGGAGCCATGTTGCGGCTCGAAGTGTAAACCCACCTGAGTCTCACAGAACAGGCCGGAGCCGTGTTGCGGCTCGAAGTCTCCCCTCAGGGTGGTGGCGCACAGCTGCGACCGGTGGAGGGGGCCCAGGCTCTCCGCGCAGATCGTAGACTTGGGGATGACTGTGTTGATCTGTGGAGACAACAGACAACTCAGTTGCAGGTATTGGTGCAAGACTGGATAATGTTTCAACTGGGCCCTTAGCCTGTAACACAATGGCGTATCAATGGCGTCCTAGGTAAAAGGACAAAATCGGGATTTTTTCGTTGTTCTCCTACAACCAGCGAACTAATCCTCTAGGATTAGACTCCTAATATTCTTTTCTGTACTACAATAACATTAAAAGGACCGACACTGGACCGACAGCATCAATAAATCGTAATTAAAACCGTCAACCAGAAGCCCATTTTGGCACCATTGTGTTACAGGCTAAGGGCCCTGTTCAAGACATTTCGTGCAATAGTTAGGTACGAGTATATTAGTCAGTCTCTAGCAATAAATAAACCAAATAGAACAGCAATTTCTTTTGCTCCGAATTTCTATACCTACAATTAATGTGTGACAAGAGGCGTCATTTCTTTAAAAAATTGGTCAACTTCTGACAGTTATCTCGACCGCCATCTTAAAATGTCATGAAATAATTTTTTTTACACTGCGGTATCTTAACTCCTCATCTTACGCTTGTGGGAGGCAACAGTCCTACTGCTCCTACACCGCACCATATGCAATGCACTGATCGAGGAGCTTAGCAGTACGCATGTCGGATGCTCTATTGGCGGCACCATAGTAACAATATTAGTTATGCTGATGATATGGTGCTGCTTGCCCCCTCGGTCAGTGCAGTGAGGAAGCTATTGACAATTTGTGAAATATATGCGAGTAAGCATGGCCTTAAATAAGAAAAGTAGAAAAGAAAAGTGAGCTTATGATATTTAAGTCACCTGGCAGGATGCATGACTTTCCACAAGTCAGCCTCAATGGGCAGCCTCTTAAAAGAGTGAGCCAATTCAAATATCTAGGCCACTATGTTACCGATGACCTTAAGGATGACCTTGATATTGAGAGGGAACGCAGAGCACTGGCGGCCAGAAGTAATATGCTGGCTCGGAGGTTTGCCCATTGTACCAGACAAGTAAAACTAACCTTATTTACAGCTTTTTGTCAAGCTATGTACACGGGGAACCTTTGGGTGAGATATACTAAAGTGTCGCTAGATGCTCTGCGTGTCCAGAACAATAATGCATTCAGGGTGCTGTTGAGGCTGCCCCGCTTCTATAGTGCATCAGGCATGTTTGAAGAAGCGCGCACGGATAGCTTTGACACCATAATCCGAAAAAAGTGCAACTCCTTGCTCTACAGAGTGGAGGCTAGCAGCAAAGGCATCCTGTATGCTTAGCATGGTCGTTTTGACACTCTCTCGAACTCGAGTGACAGACGTGCCATGTCTATTGTGCGAGCATGGCAGACGGGATTCGAGATGGCAATAGATTAGGGTCATGGTTGGTTGGTTGGTTGCAATAAAGTATTGAGTATTGAGTCATGTCGAGCAGAAAGTAGATATTGCAATTTTTTATAAAAATGTTGTATTTTTGTCTCCATCGCCATTTTGGCGTAGAGCCAACTCGAGCCCGACCGACAAGTTGATAGTTTTGCATAGAGAAGGGCCTATCTCGGGCTTACCATGCTGCACGTACAGAGTGTCATCTCTGAAGACCCTGTGTCCTTTTTTCTAATGCACTGGCTGAAAGTATTGTCCGTGTTTTATATTATGGGTTTTGTTATCTTTAATATTTTTTTTTACTGCTTCCTATTTTTGTATTTTTTCTGTGTAAGAATGTAACTCGCCCATTATGATCCTAGTGATCGAAATAAAATATTTATTATTATAGGCAGATTACCAGGTAGTGATTGGAGGCGGTGGCGCGGCACGACACCGCGTGTTGAGGGGCCACTTCAGGCATGCAGACCGGGGAGATGTAGCGCGGGGTGTCGGCCAACGAAGTCAGCGTTATCAGAGCCAGGTCGTTCAGCTTCGTGTCTGGAAACGAACGAATAAGGAGTAGGTAGTTGAGATCGGTCGAAAGCAAGAAACATCTGTGGTCGAAACCGAAGATGCCATTCAGCAGCAGCGAATCGAGGGGCCAGTAGCGCTACATGTTATGTGACGGATTTTCTAAGAACTAAACTCAGGCTGTTGTTTTCAGCGCCATCTAGTTTCGAGTAGAAAAACTAAAAGCAATGTCTGAGCTTAGAAGATAGCTTGTATAACCCGTGTCATTAAAGAAAACGTTTATCACCGCTAGATGATGATTTCTCTTGCCGGCTGTGTAAGATTTATAATCTGTGGTGTACGTATGACGTATTATTTTAGTCTGTGATGATCGTGATGTGATGACGTTTTGTTTGATTCTGACTTTTGGTATATCTATACTAAAGACATGCGCGAAACAGTGCACTTTGAAGTCATGATATATTTCATGACATTTCATACCGCGTTATATTACCTTATATCATGGCACCAAACATGACACATGACAATTCAATTCAGGGCCCTTAGCCTGTAACACAATGGTGCCAAAATTGGCTTCCGGTTGACGGTTTTAATTACGATTTATTGATGCTGTCGGTCCAGTGTCGGTCCTTTTAATGTTATTGTAGTACAGCGAAGAATATTAAGAGTCTAATCCTAGAGGATTAGTTCGCTGGTTGTAGGAGAACAACGAAAAAATCCCGGTTTTGTCCTTCTACCTAGGACGCCATTGATACGCCATTGTGTTACAGGCTAAGGCACCAGGTATTGGTGCAAGACTGGATAATGTTTCAACTGTTACATTTCGTGCAATAGTTAGGTACGAGTATATTAGTCAGTCTCTAGCAATAAATAAAGCAAATAGAACAGCAATTTATTTTGCTCCGAATTTCTATACCTACAATGTGTGACAAGAGGCGTCATTTCTTTAAAAAATTGGTCAACTTCTGACAGTTATCTCGACCGCCATCTTAAAATGTCATGAAACATGACACGTCATGAAACATAACACGTCATATTTCAGCACACTTTCATTGCAGTACAGTTATTCATTTCAGTACACAAGATGACATGAAACATAACACATGGTATTTCAGCACACTTTCATTGCAGTACAGTTATTCATTTCATTAAACCAGATGAGATGAAACATGACATCATGGTATTTCTTCATTGCAGACATGAAACATGACATCATGGTATTTCAATACACTTTCATTGCAGACATGAAACATGACATCATGGTATTTCAGCACACTTTCATTGCAGTACGTACAGTGTGCTTAAATGCCATGTGTCATGTTTCATGTCATCTAGTGTAATGAAATGCTATGTGCCATGCATGCTTTATTCTCTCGTGTAATGGGTAATTTTTCATGACACCGTTGTGTAATTGTCTTTTGTAATATTACTAGCATTACCTACACATGTCTACCATACTACTCTTTGATTTTGAGTCTGACTTTGCCGCCGGGCATTCTATTTTTCGGAAAATAGGGATTTTTCCAAGTGTCAAATTTGACAGCGATTCGTGTGGTTTTGGAAACCACAGATTAATAGACTGATTTTGACAGTTATTCGGGCTATTTTTGATGCCTGGAAAAAACCCCATTAAAATTGCAAAAACGTTGGTCGCTGTGTTGGTTTTCTGCCCTCCCCGCCGCCGGGGCTGATTAAGCCCATTCTGTGTAACATGACGTGACCGGTTGCCCCACCAACTTGAATCACCAAGCGTGTTATTTGTTTTGATTGACTAACTATACGATCTGTTCTGTAAAAAATACTCCGACAAGGATGGAACAAAACCTCTTCGTGTTGATCGCCGGCGTCCTTCAGCATCAGCATTAGGTATGGTTCAAAAGGTTATACATACTACATATTATCGCCGGCACGTGTCTTGGAACGTGATACTTCGATAAATTGTCACTTTTTGGAGAAAAAAAATGCTCATCTTTTACGGGCGCAACTAATGGACCTAGCGAGCTCGGGTTAGGTTCGAGTTAAAGCAAACGAATGGACTTAGAGAGCTCGGGTCAGGTTCAAATTAAGGGCGAGACGCCAATGCGCTGGTCCGATACCCCAAAGATGGCTGCAGGTGGTTCCCTCCAGCATGCATCCTTCCGCGCCTATGACCGTGATGAGTGAAGAACTATCAGTCTCCGTATTGTATACGGTCAAGATTCTAAGAATTGAGGACCAACTTGTCCTATGACTTATTTATTCCAGTAATTTGCCATCATAGTAAAAAAAACTGGATAATTCACAGATTCTCCTGCCCCAGCAATACCTGACAGAAACATAACAATGGATCTACAAAGAAGCGAGCTGTATCAAGCACCGAAGAGTGCAGTGAAGCTGCTTCACGTACGTGCCAACTGTAACAGACAGCGCAAACAAACCAAGGAAGTCAACCCGACCCACTCAGAGTTCACCGAGTGTAAGCCAGACATTCAAACAATTGTAGAACCTACTTTTATATGCGACCACTGTAACAAGCAATTTACTGCCAAATCATTGTTGGAACAGCATATGACTGGTGTTCATAACTCTGCAATTAGCAGTATTATCATTGTTGAATCTCTTTCTCTAAAGTGCACTGTGTGTGACTTTGAAGGTATTTCAAAAGAACATTTTGAAAAGCATGCATTGTTACATGACAAGCAAAATAGTTCTGTATGTGATATGTGTGGGTCCAGATTTGTTACTTTGATGAGAAACATAAAAACTCATGGCAGGAAAAATAATCATAAATATAATACTTCTTTAAAACGATCTTTAAGAAACCATGCTACATTGTGTAACATATGTGAATATAAAACCACACATCGTCGTAATTTAAAGGTGAAGGTGAAAGGTATACGCACTGGCAAAAAGCCATTTCACTGTGATGTTTGTGATTTTAAAACAGGAAAGAGATATTATCTAACTTTACACAATAGAACACACACGGGCGAAAAGCCATTTCACTGTGATTTTAAAGCCGCAGAAAAAAAACATTTAATAAGTCACGTTAGAACACACACTGGTGACAAGCCATTTCGCTGTGATTTTTGTGATTTTAAAGCCGCACATAAAAGTGCTCTAACTGGTCACATTAGAACACACACTGGCGAAAAACCATTTCACTGTGATTTTTGTAATTTTAAAGCCGCACAAAAAAGTACTCTAACTGGTCACATTAGAACACACACTGGCGAAAAGCCATTTCAATGTGATTTTTGTGATTTTAAAGCCGCACATAAAAGTGCTCTAACTGGTCACATTAGAACACACACTGGCGACAAGCCATTTAAATGTGATTTTTGTGATTTTAAAGCCGCACATAAAAGTGCTCTAGCTGGTCACATTAGAACACACACTGGCGACAAGCCATTTCACTGTGATATTTGTGATTTTAAAGCCACACAAAAAAATAATTTAATATGTCACATTAGAATACACACTGGCGAAAAGCCTTTTCTCTGTGATTTTTGTGATTATAAAGCGACACAAAAAAATAATTTAATAAATCACATTAAAAAGCACACCAGTGAAAAACTGTTTCAATGTGATTTTTGTGATTTTAAAGCCGCACAAAAAAATCATTTAATAAGACACGTTAGAACACACACTGGCGACAAGCCATTTAACTGTATTTTTTGTAATTTTAAATCAGCAAGAAAAAGTAAACTATTAGAACACACTAGAACACACACTGGCGACAAGCCATTTAAATGTTATTTTTGTGATTTTAAAGCCGCACATAAAAGTGCTCTAACTGGTCACATTAGAACACACACTGGCGAAAAACCATTTCACTGTGATTTTTGTAATTTTAAAGCCGCACAAAAAAGTACTCTAACTGGTCACATTAGAACACACACTGGCGAAAAGCCATTTCAATGTGATTTTTGTGATTTTAAAGCCGCACATAAAAGTGCACTAACTGGTCACATTAGAACACACACTGGCGACAAGCCATTTCACTGTGATTTTTGCGATTTTAAAGCCGCACTAAAAAGTACTCTAACTGATCACATTAGAACACACACTGGCGAAAAACCATTTAACTGTGATTTTTGTGATTTTAAAACAGGAAAGAGATATAATCTAAGTATACACATGAAAACACACACTGGCGAAAAGCCATTGCACTGTGATTTTAATGCCGCACATAAAAGTGCTCTAACTGATCATAATAGAACACACACTGGCGAAAAGCCATTTCACTGTGATTTTTGTGATTTTAAAGCCGCACAAAAAATTAAACTATTAGAACACATTAGAACTCACACTGGCGAAAAGCCATTTAAATGTGATTTTTGTCATTTTAAAGCTGCGCGAAAATTTACTCTTACTTGTCACATTAGAACACACACTGGCGACAAGCCATATCACTGTACTTTTTGTGATTTTAAATTCACACAAAAAAGTATTCTAACTGACCACATTAGGACACACACTGGCGACAAGCCATTTCACTGTAAGTTTTGTGATTTTAAAGCCACACAAAAAAGTTCTCTATTTAGTCACATTAGAACACACACTGGCGACAAGCCATTTCATTGTAATTTGTGTGATTTTAAAGCTATACAAAAAAGTGGTCTGAGTAGACACACTAGAACACACCACTTACTATAATTGTATTGTGAGTATTTTGACATCATTTTGACATCACTAGCGAAAAGAAATTTCGAAATAGTTATGCGTTAAAGCAGGTACTGCATAATTTCGGTATTTTTTTCATAATTTTAGGTTTAGTAGCGGAGGTGAGGGAGGGGGTGGTCAAATTTGGTGTATTTTCTTAAATAACTTCAAAACCATTTATTTTAAAAATAAAATTATAAAAAGAATACACTTGTGACGCTTACAATGAGCCCTTTTATTTGATATGTCGCAAGAAATATTTTGAAACCTTTTTCTGATTCATTTCGCTATCGTAATATTCTTTTTGAAATGTAGCCTCGCGTACACCCGTCGTACACTCGTGTAAGACTGTTTATTGTATTTATTTTTATTTATTTATTTCATATGTAGGAGAACTAGTGACTAATAGTAACATTGATATAATAATATCTTATAACAACACGTATAAAACACATAGTAGCGTAAAAAGCCAGTCTTTGAAAGTTCCCACTAGTGGCAACAACATAAAAAGAAAGGAGAAAAACTAAATCTAATACATTTTAATCTAATCTATAACCACCTAGGAATAGGCTCATGCAGTTATACTTTGTTTGGAAAATTGAAAAATAATTTAGATAAGAGACCTCTCGCCGTACTCATGCTTACGTGGAAAAGTCGATATCGATTTCCTTCGGCAGAGTATTAAAAAATAGAAGTTAAAAACTAAAACCCGACTACTAAAAGGCTTAAAACAAGACCTGCTTATCCTTAAAATAGACTCATAGATAATTAATCGTAGTCGGAGGCCATCGGTTTATCAAATGCGAATGTGGTGTCCTCCGACTACGATTAATTATCTATGAGTCTATTTTAAGGATAAGCAGGTCTTGTTTTAAGCTTTTTAGTAGTCGGGTTTTAGTTTTTAACTTCTATTTTTTTTTCGAGCTTTTTAGTATGACGATCACCCAAAAATGCCCAGAATAGAACAAAGAAGGGCAAAAAAAACTCATTTTTGGATTTTTTGTTCTATTTGTTATGTTGACGCTACATGTGTTATACATTTTTGAAAAGGTCTTTTAAAGCCCTTTCATTTGATACCCATGACGATGGTATCCGATAATTTTTATTTTTAGGTCCACTACTTTAGGGCGCAGCACAGCCGCCATCTTGGTTTGTACATACGCTGCTAAAATCATAACCCTCCTTTTTGCTTCGCGTACCTAGTCGGGTAAAAAGATTGCATGATCGCAAAATGTAGCAGTTCCTCCTGTAGTTAGTGTTTACCACGGCTACGAAAAATTTTGGGTTATATCTAAGGATGCGAGCCGGAGCCGAGAATTTTATTTGTGATAGTAAGTCTGGACAGTCTATTAAACCACGTACAATTTTAATTTAAAAAACTATGTCAGATATCTCTCGACGCTTAGTGAGGGGAAGCAAGTGCATTTTACGACATGATTGCTCGTAGTCTGATATGGTTGATTTAATGCGGTAGTTGAGATATCTCATACATCTTTTTTGGATGCTTTCTACGTCTATGTAAACAGCGTAACATGGGTTCCACACTTGTGTTGTGATGCATGCATATTGCATACTGTAGGATGCTACGAATGTAGGTGCAGTAGAGTATTTTGAGAGTCTTAACATGCTGGAAATCTTTTGCGCATCGCATTACAAAACCGAGACTTCTATAGGCTTTATTGACAATGTTATCAATATGCTGATCGAACAGTATTTTTTGTCGTGGATAACGCCCAGATCCCTAATGGAGTCCACCCTTTTAAGGTCTTGCTGTTTTAACTGATATTGATGATCAACGAGAGTTTTCGGGAGAAAGAAATGATGAAACACTTAGAGGCATTTAGGTCGAACTTATTACGGGTGCAATATTCATCTAGACGGAGCAGGTGTTCTTGGAGCAATATGGCCTCGGCACTGGATTTAATTGATTTAAATATTTTCATGTCGTCAGAAAAGCTGAGAACATGCGAGTTGTGGAAACAGGAGTCGATGTCACCGATAAAAATGTTGAATAGGAGAGGCCCAAGCAGTTCCTCAGAACTCCGCTATAGGCACCTTCATCCAACCGGAAATTAAGTTGCTCACCACCACGGCTTGAGACCTGGGGGGTTACCCTTGACGCTATTGCGATTCTATTGAAAAAGTTTTAAAATTAATTTCTCTTTGAATTCGCATAGTAATGCTTTGATTTTAAATACTTTGTGATGTTTATTCAAAGGTAAGGCTGTTTGATTCAATAAAAACACTAAATGCGTCTTAATTTGTAAAATATTAAATTTTGTAAATTGCGCCATATTGCGGCCGTATTGGAAAAACGCGTCAAGGGTAGAGGGGCTGTTGGTGATATAGGAGGAAAACCACCTAAAAAGATCCCCTCGTATACCTGCATTTTGTAGTTTGCGCAATAGTAGGTGGTCTTCTTCTTCTTCTCCTGGTGGTGATGGTGATCAACTCTGTCAAAGGCCTTACTGTAGTCTGTGTATATTACATCTGTTTGATAACCCTTCTCCATACTAACTGTTTAAAAATGTTTTAAAAAGTTTTAAAACAGTAACTTCTAGTAATTTCAACTGGTCTTACACGTACGGCCACATTTCATGGTAACTTTTTGTCGTATAGCAATTTATGCCAGAGACAAGCTCACTAAAACGGAAAAAAAACGCTCGTCCTAACTCTACAGGGTGCACTCTAAGTCGATAGCGGAACTTTAGGCAGGCTGTCTACTGATCACTACAAACAACTTGTACCAGGTGGCAAAAAAAATGGAACGAAAAAAATATCAGCTGCTTCATACATTTGGCGCTGTACTGAGTCGACCTTTTGTATGGAACAGCTGATATTTTTTTCGCTCCATTTTCTTCGCAACCTAGTACAAGTTGTTTGTATGGATCAGTAGACAGCCTACTTAAAGTTTCGCTATAGACTTAGAGTGCACCCTGTAGAAATCGTTCCACTGTAGAACGTATTTAGTAGTTTTAGTATTTTTTTGAAAATACTTACCAGGTTTGTAATCCTTGTGCACCGTGACCGTTGCCACGCGCGCCATGGTCCCCTTCCCCGGCGGGACAGAGAAGGAGACCCGCAAGTTAGCGGGGCTCTTGCCTCTCAGACAGGAAGCGGACGTCAGCAGCGCCCTCTTGCCCTCGTGGATGTACGTGGCGCCACAGAGTAGCGTCCGCGTCCCGCTTATGTCTCTGTGTGTAAGTAAGTTAAAATAGAATAAATGGACGATAGCAGCATGGCGGAATTTTTATTTTCTTTTTTTTTATTTCTAAGCTAAATTGGGCAATTTTTTATTAGAATCAGAATCAGAATCAATATGTTTTATTCAATATTCCATAAATAAATTATTTACATTGAACGTCAAAATATTATCTAAAGTAAAAAAAAGGTATATAAATCAGATACTTATCCTCGTGCGGCCCAGACGTTTTTTTGGAAGTTCTTAATTATGACCCAACTGTTCTTTATAAATGACAAATCAGCAACTAGCATTACCGCCCAGAGATTTAATGTAGTTTTTTTTTATGTTATAGGTATCGGATATTTTTTATATTTTTTACTGTTAGTAATTAGGTGTCTAAGAAGTGTTTTTTAATAAAAAAAGTGCAATATCTCTTGTTCTTTTAAAAGGACACTGGGCGTTAGTTGCATAAGTAAGCTTATTTCATTTGTCCGTTTTGGTGTACATTGGGAGGTAATGAAGTAAACATTTTTTTGTTGTTGTGTAATTATAATTATGAAAAATTAACAAAAATCTTCTACAAAATAAAAAATAACATAAGGTAACTTAACAAACCTTGGAAATGAACACTGTACTATTATTCAGTCTTACAAAAAGTTAACATTTTACTAGATCTGAGTTTCAGACCGTTACTCAACTTACAGCACTTTATATTTAGGCACATTATTCATTATCATATATAAATTCTTTCTATCATAGTAACAGACCCATCATTATTCTTCATGAACAAAAATTAAACGAAAATATTCTTACAAAATCAAACAATAAATCGAAACAAAAGACTCAACAATATTAAACATGAGTACCCTTCTAAGTTTCATTACATAATTTAACTTTGATGGTTGTGGAGCAGCTTCCTCTTCTTCAGATTCAGTTTTTGAGCTTGAAGAGACAATCCTCGGGGGGACAAACTCTTGATCATCGCAGTCATCATCACTGAAGTCTCCCAAATCCGAATAATTGATAAGATCGTCTATATCTTCAGCTTGCAAAACTGCGGACAAAAATTGTATGTAGTATAGTTAGTATCGGCCCAAAGGGAATTGTAAAGGACAAACATTCCTATTGAATTTATGTAACTAACGCCCGACGTCAATTTAAATGTACTAATAGCTTTAAAAAATAAATGGGATTGATATTTGCAGAAATGAATCTTTGCGTAGTTAGTTTTAGCCACAATGCATATAAACTATTCGATTTGAAAGCGTACATGTGAAGATTTTTTTAATAAAATCGGATTTACTTACCTCTCCGTCATGATCGTGACATTATTTTCTCCTGCTACAACGAACTGTCAAACGCTGGCTTGACGTTTCATGTCTATGGTTACGCTTTTTATACCAACCAATCACAGAATAAAGAGAAAATGGTGATTTGGCGCGAATTACGAATGTTAGACGACTTCAAATTATTTGTCAATTATAAAGTACAGTGGGCTGTAAATTCAGAGTTCGAGTTTTACGCTCTGGGCGTTTATGATATAAGAGGATTCGTCAATTTTAAATGACATTGGGCCGCACGAGGTTATACTTATGTTAAATGATTAGTGCAAACTAATCACACCAGAAGGCGCCCCCCGTCCAGTAGACGGAGGCCTCATCATTTGTAGGGTTCACCCTACCCTTGTATGTGTTCGATGTAAATAACTACATGTGATGCTACGAAACTCACGGTTGCACAGTTGAAGCTCCAGTTCTTAGGATAACACTGCAATCCTCAAATCACGGGCATCACATTCACCTTTGCATTTTCACCTTCACACGCACTTTTATATACTTTTATGTATCCTCATGCATCTACGGCCACTTCACTTCATCAAAACTATTGTTATAGCACTAAACTATAGTGATTTACTAATGTTTGAGACACAAAATATAAAATTCTTTGATATTTTGTGGTCTCGAAAAAATATTGACGTTTTTGACACATTGTTTGGAATTACTCTTTATTTTGAAATTGTATTCAAATTCTGTCAACCATAGGCTACTTTTCTTAATTTATGTCATAAAAACCTTTATGGAGCCGGTCGAAGGAGATCATAAACTACTTGGAGCACTTATTTCGACACGGCGATCAACAAAAAGATAAAGAGGCAAGATTTTTGAATTCAAAATCTACAAAAAGAACAAAATCGTTCTTACGAGGTTTCCTTATCGATCCAACAACAACAAGGGTCAGTCTTCTCTTCGGCACCACAGCCGAAAGAGAAATATAGGCCAGATTCCCGGGCCAGGCAGGCCCGGGAAATTCTGAGAAAATACCTCGAAAATTCTGAAGAATTGAAGATCTATATTAATGAAGATCTAAAACTGAAGACCTCGTCATCCTCAAAGCTTCATCCTCGACTTCAAGCGGCGGGCTAGCCTGGAAAGCCCCCGCTCTACCAACCTTAACTACAAGACTTCATAGCGACGGGCCAGCCTTGAAGCCCTCGCTCGACCAATACCGTCCTCATCTTCAAGCGGCGGGCCAGCCTTTTGAGCCCCCGCATAACGAACACCCTCTTCAAACCTTCATCTTCAAGCGGCAGTCCGGCCTGGAAAGGCCTCGTTCACGGAATCGGAAACCGGAAACCGTTTCACCTCGACCGGCGTCCGCTAAGTTCCGAAGAACCGAAGACGCCTGAAGAGTTCCAAATTCTCCAAACCGAGTTTCAGATAGGCTCTCTTACTTTTATTTAGTCATCTAGGTCCTAATTCTAAGTTATAAGTAACGCTGTCAAATAAATAACCCACCTCTTAACTTCTTTCTTTCCTTTACTTTTACTTATTTCTTCTTTAAAATTAGCTTCCGTCACAGGGCGTTACTAACAGGTAACCCCTGTAACGTGACACATTGCAGCGTTCAAGTCGCGTCTTTGGGGCGGTAGCGAGTATATTTAGGGCATCCAAGGCATTCTAATACGGTACTCACTGGTAAACGGTTCCCTGCCACGGGTACTCCCCCTGTACCACAGCCCGCGGCGCGCTACGCCGCCGCCCCGTCTCCGCTCGCTTGCCGCACACGCCGCCGACGCGGGCCGCCACCAATACCGACTGCGACACGCAGCAGACGCGGTTCACCGTGCATAGCGGGCTGGTAAGTCTGTGGATTGGTTTGTTTGGGTGATTAAGAATCCCCTTCAGCTCTGCAGCCCTCTCGCTCGCACTTTTCAACATTTTAATTTATTGTAAGAGAATGATTCAACTTTGGGCGATGAAATATAGTTGCAGACACAGATAATTAAGCTATCGACATGTGGACTAACTTTTAATTTCATATTCCTAGTAATAAAAAAAATATCACGGAACTACTACTTTTAAACGAAGTTCCGCGATAGTTTTTTTGTTACTAGGAATATAAAATCAAAACTTAGTCCACATGTCGATAGCTTAATTATCTGTGTCTGCAACTATATTTCATCGCCCAAAGTTGAATCATTCTCTTACAATAAATTAAAATGTTGAAAAGTGCGAGCGAGAAGGCTGCAGAACTGAAGGGGATTCTTAAGGCCCGGCTTCTGAATTGAGAATTTTCCTAAGTAAATACTTAAGTATCGTTCTGTCACGCTCTTTTGTGAGAAATCTGCAGAAACAACGATACTGTGTGTACAATAATAAAGATCACGAATATCGAAAGATTAAGAAGGGCGGCCAAGACTGCAAATCCGCCTCTGGATCTAGATGCTCTATGCACCCCCCTGAAAGTAATCCTGGCGGCGCTTCCGTGCTTCGGAAGGCACGTTAAATCGTTGGTCCCGTTTGTTGTTGATTATAACAATCGTTAAGCCATGTCAGAGGCCCTTGGGCGGCCTAAAAACTCTGACACCAGGGGTGGCCACTACCTCATACTATAACCGAACCCTATCCTGGCGGCGCCCATGCTTGCAGGGTGACCAGATTAGGCGAATTGTCGCCATTTAGGCTACCTCAGGGGGTCAAACGGCGACCATAAAATCCGATCGGCTACCAGTAGCCATTTAGGCTACCTAAAAATGGGAACGGGCGATTTAGGCTTTACTCGTTGAAATAAAACGTGTGTGTAAAACTGTAAATTTATGTAAAGTAAAGTGAAAACTGACGCGTGTGAATGTGTGTAGGTAGTACCTTTGTCATCAAACCACTCGAGCGATTCGCTCACCAGATTTTATTTGCTTAGAAAAGTTTTTTTAATCAAACTGAACGCTCATCCAACCACTCGAGTGATTCACTCACCAGAATCACTCGATTATTGAAACCACTTGAGAGGTGAGTACTCGATTATTAAATTTACTCGATTATTGCCATCGCTAATATAAATATCGTCTGTGTTGGAGCGAACGACGTCTTGAAGTTTTCGACCAATGGGAGGCGTTCACTAAAGATGGGGACTCTTGTATACGGTAAGACGATTGGTCCGGTTGATTCTAGCGCGTATCGAGTTAGCTAAAATCTGGTCACCCTGCATGCTTGGCGGAGTAGTGTAACTCACACCAGCTCGCCGATCTTCTCCCGCTGTCGCCGGTACTGGCTGATGATGGAATGATGGCAGGGGTAGCACTCGTTGCAACCCGGTAGGTCCGGGTCCACCTTCGAGCACTGAGTACTCGCATTCGGCGACTCTTCTGAAAGAAAGAAAGAAAATACATTTATTTATCGCCAAAACACACATAAATCACACATACATAAAATTATAATTAAAAGTATAGATATACATAGTATGCGTGAATTAGCCACAAAAGGGATCTGGCTCAGCATAAAGTTACGCCTGGTACTTATTCTGCCAGATCATTGCCTCTCTGTTTACTTATTTTCTAAATTTAGAACTACAGGGTGTTTCATACATTTGGCGCAGCACTAAGTCGACATTTTGTATGGAACAGCTGATATTTTTTTAGCTCCATTTTTTCGCCACCTACTTAGTACAAGTTGTATGTATTGATCAGTAGACAGCTTAAAATTACGCTATCGACGTAGAGTGCACCCTTTAGTGGTTCGCCCCGAACTATGAACTCGCGACCCCATATCTCAGCAACCCGTAGACCGATTTGGCTCATGTTCGAACTTAAAAATTCTCTTTGCCTGCGACGATCCGAACTTAATTTACTCAAGTTATCGTGGAACGAACATTCATGCATACATACATACGCCGGATTGTTCCAGTATACTCAGAAAACTTCGCTCGCTCGTTCAATTAAAAAAAAACTTACCAGGCGCTGCGAAGACCGCTTCGATGAGGTTCTCCAGGTCGAGATCTGACTGGCTCTGTGCTGCAACGAGCCCGAGCGAGACAGCCAGCACCAAACCACTGGAAATTCGAACACTTAATTATCTTCAGTGAATTTTACGCAAAACTGACCCTCCACCCAGCCCACTCTACGATTTTCCATCTAAAGTCCATTCGCTATCTATCAGTGTCACTTTGATATCCCTTGGCGCGCGGCGATTTTTCACAAAAGAAATTAAAGGAAGCCGACGCGGCGCAAACACGCCAGTGAATTTGGCTCGCCGCTCGTCAAAGTGTGACGTTCGTCGTATGTATACCTACCTAATATAAAAGATGTTTGATTTATGTACGCGTAAAGTCACAACTTCACAAGAGACAAGAAACAACAAGAGACGGTCGGTACTTACCATAACAATACCAAGTTTGGTGACGACATTTTTCACTAAGAACAACTTGTTAATACATATATAGATATCTAAGTAGGTGTGTAGTTACAAGAAGGTAGGTACTTTAAAACACATTAGATTAGTATTTTGAGTACAAAATCAATGAAACACACACACAACTCGAACCAACCACTGCCTGGCTCTGTGTATCAGTTTGTTATTTTTTCCTTAACATATGAGCTAGTGGTTTTCACCCGACTTCGTTCGGCGCAGCCCCGCGTCGCGTTTGAGTATCTAAACATCTAAATAGGCCCGGTTTCTGAGTTGAGAATTTTGCTAAGCACATACTTACGTATCGCTCTGTCTCTTTTGTGAGAAATCTGCAGAGACAGGACGATACTTACCCATTTGCTTAGCAAAATTCTCAACTCAGAAACCGGGCCTTAGTGTAAAAGTTTTATTCACAAAAATACAACACAGTCAGTAATTATGGTTTTTTTTTGTACGATCGATACATTATTTCGGAAGCTTTATGCATAAAAGAACCTAGCGTGAGGTCGACAAACGGGGCGGCGGGCGTGGTAAACAACACCATGATTGTATACCTACGGGTCTATACCTACGGTCATTTTTAAATAGCTTTGGGTTGTATACCTACGGTCATTTTTAAATAGCTTTATTCTATAGGGTGCACTCTAATTCGATAGCGGAACATTAAGTAGGAAAAAATGGAGCCTACTTAAAGTCCTGCTATCGAATTCGATTACACACTGTAGATTTATTTTTTTGAGATATCGCACATTAATGATGATGACCGGTAAACGGACAGATAGACTCATTGCATATTATTGTTTTGCGATGATATATTTTACATACATAGTTAGCAGGGGTCAGTTTTCCGGTTATCTTATAACAGGTTTGCATCGGTCTTACTGCAAGAAGCCGTCATTTCTGGTGACCTTCAATTCTTATACTAAAAGTACTAGAGGCGGAGATCACATGATCCAGTTTTCATACTTTAAACGCCGAGCTCATTCCCCTGTAGCTGTTAGATTCGCATTTTTATTCTACAGACAGTTTCGGTTGGTAAAATCCTAAGTATTCCTTAAATCCCTTTCTTTTCAGCAGTTCCTTGTAAGAAACTAGTGAGGGCTCATTCTGAAAAAATATCCGCACGGTCGTGAACCGTTAACACGGGTTTATTCACTCGAAAATAGCCCTTATTGAAATGAATAATTTGTATGCTGTGGCGGAGTCCATTTTGTAGATATCTGTAGTTGCTACAAAGGATATTAAAGTAAATAAGAACTGTCAGAAAAGCTAAGTACTTACTGTACCGAGAGCTTTTCGGCCAGTTCGTACACAAGACCGCACGTCGACGCTTACATGCTAGCACTCTACTCGGTTACGTTGCGGGCAAATGTGTAACAAAAGTGTACGCTCTGACTATCGTAACGTCACAAGCTCGTATTTTTACTAAATATACTAAAATGTTTCATTGATCCTAAATTATTATTTACCTGAATATTTTTTTCAGCAACAACATAATTTGGCAGCTGCCAACGAAGAATAACAATTATTTCTAAACAATGCTATGCTATATCAAAACAAATATGAAGGGTCTAGTTTCAAAACCCGCTATAACAGATCTATTTGTCATAATAAAATGGTAGTTAATAAAGTTTTCATAAACTTCAATTCCTATGACAAATAGCGCTAGTATAGCGGATTTTGCAACTACACCCCTCATATCTCCTCAAACCTTTAATTTCCTGACAATATAAAAAAATATATAGCATAGCATTGTTATGAAATAATTGTTATTCTTCGTTGGCAGCTGCCAAATTAAGTTGTCGCTGAAAAAAAAAGTTTACCAACAATCTCATCGACACAACCAGTAACCAAACCCATAAACGAGTATCACACAGTTACTGGCTGATGGGTTTAGAACAAAGGCTCATTGACAGCAACAGCCATCTTTTGACAGTTGATAACGGCTCATTATACAGGGTGGATTTGTGGCCAGCTGAGCAGTTAGTGTTAGTGAAATTAAAGCCAAAACTAAAATATATCATTTTATTAATTGTTTTTGTACGCTTAGCGCTTCAACACAACAACAAGTAGTGTTCGCTTTAACATAGGTACTTACACATATTTACATACTGCCACCTCCACCGAGGGGTTACCCTTGAAGCTATTGCGTTCTAATTTACTAAGTTTTAAAATAAATTTCTCTTCGAATTCGCTTTAATTTCATATACGTTGTAATGTTTATTCAATGTGTAGAATACAAATGAGTCATATATGTAATAACAAAGGCGGCAATGTCCACTCAAAGTCAAAACTAATCTGTAAATGTAGGTTTATTGTCCGTGGACGTAGCTTTCTAAGGTTTACATTTCGTTGCAGTGCTTACGAAAGTTTAAGTGTAAAAATTTACATTTCGTATCAATTGCTGCAGTAACCCATAGAAAATCGAGCTCAAAGTTTCGAGTTCGTAACAAACCCGGCATTATCCCATACTGTCTAAATCTAATCAAATCTAAATCATCAATTTACACAAAATACAACGAAATGGAAATGCCGCCTTTGAAAAAAAAATATGCGTCCAGGGTAGAGGGGCAGGTCTCATGTCGATAAGACTGATTTTCTATCATCACCAGTGATTGAATTGCGAAAAGCAAAACATAATTTCTCAATACGAACAAAAATACAATAATTTTTGCTGTGACTCCAAAAATAAATCTGGCCAAAATTTTATCAGTTGTTCCACAATGAGGTGAATTTCTTCTACGCATAGTTGTGTACATTTTTACACTAATTTACACACACATTTGTGTAATAAAATAAGACTCGATTGGGCAAATAGATCGGCGCTTTCTAAAGCAAAAGTATTCGAGATCGTTACGTGTTGTGATGCTTGCTTGTTGTCGCTTATGGTTTTATTACACAACCTAACTAACTCAAGCGTTGATTTCGGATAGCAGCGTGGCGGGAAATTAAAAAAAAACAGTTTATTTTTTATTTTCAGCGATATGTCGTTCGCCGCAATAACATAAAACGCCGCTTAAATATGACTGATTTTATTTTTTTCAATATGACTGTGAAAACGCTGCTTTAGGCTCAAGGGAGCCTAAAACCTATGAATAAAATTGGCAGAAGTCAAAAGCGGCCGTTTTTTCTTCTCCAGGATTTATTCTTAGGTTCTAGGATCTGGAATTAAATCCTAGAAATAGTTAAGTGAAGGCCCGTTTTTAGAAAAAAAATGCATCTAATTACAAATTATGTTTTTTTTTTCATGGAGGTCGGGACGGCTCCCTTTTTAAATTTCTCTTAAGTTTGGTTCTGTAATTCCCCCGCGACCATTAAAGCTCGATAAAAATAAAGTTGATACTTTCCTACTACAACTCAACTTATTCACCCAATCGAGTTTAGTTAATTATAATTAAACAATTATTACTTAGATCAAATGATAACAAACTTGTTAACTATAAAAAATTATATATAAATAACTTTAACCATGACACGCTTTATAATGTTAAAGAAATCCCGTAATAACGTACCTATTTTAACTGCGACAAGTACGCTAGTTTAGGTGCCGCACACACCGCCCCGGAGTTCTACGTTCCGCGTTCGTTCTGCGTTCCGCATTCATTCCAATGTATGGGGTTGCTTGGAACCGTTCACACTGAAGCGGTCAGAACGCTGAGTTCTCGAGAAGCAAATCTGAGAACTCTGAACTCGGAACGCGGAACACGGAACTACGGGGCAGTGTGTCTCGCTCCTTAGACATGTATTTACGGACTGCCTCAACACATTTGCCCCCGATTTCTGGTACACTAACGGGCTATTAATCGACTGTTGACAGCTGTCAGTAGTCAACATTGACAAAAGCAACTGGGGGCTAATTCTCGGAAATCTCGCATTCGACACATCTCGAAGGAACAATCTCATTTTACGGCGAATGTCACATCTCCTATTCTTACGAAGTCATCCTCGACATAAGGCACGAGATTTCTGCGAGATGTTTGGCTTTTCCGCTCGACATGACTCGAGTGGTCAGGAGCAGTCGAGATCGAAACGACATAAGATTTTTCCTTCGAGATATGTCGAATGCGAGATTCCCGAGAATTAGCCCCCTGACAGGTGATAATACAGGGTGCACTCTAAGTCGATAGCGGAACTTTAAATAGGCTTTCTACTGATCAATACAAACAACTTGTACTAGGTGGCGAAAAAAATATCAGCTGTTCCATACATTTGGCGCAGAACTGAGTCGACCTTTTGTATGGAACAGCTGATATTTTTTTCGCTCCATTTTTTTGCCACCTAGTACAAGTTGCTTGTATTGATCAGTAGATGGCCTACTTAAAGTTCCGCTATCGACTTAGAGAGCACCCTGTAGTAGTTTGACAGCCAGTTAGTGTCGTTTTTATTTCGCCATTCAATCTTCACACTATGCTACGTGCAAAAGAATAATCTTAATAATTATAATATGTAATACAACTTCATTTTGTCAAATAGAATTTAGCGAGTATATACCTACCTATTTACATAAAATACACCATTTTCGTTTTCTCTATTACATACTGAATCTTATGTTAAATTAAAAATATACTTTCTTTACGTTTAATTGATTTATAATTAACACCTAACTAAGAAGTTAATACTAGTTTTTTACAGTAGAAATATCACACTTACATACATGTTTGTTTTCTTATTAGATAACAAAGAAAAATCTTTAACTATACATTCTCGCCTGTAAACTTAAGGAAGTAAAGAAAAAAAAATAGAACCCCTATACAGGGTAATTTTTAATAGCTTTATTCCTGAAACACGTCACCTTCTAAATGTCCAACAACTTTAGTTCTACGAGTTTTCGAAAAGCTCGATACTTTATAACGAACGTTTCATATTCTTTAAAAGTTTGCATTTGTACCATTCCAGCGCTGCCTGCGCGGCGCACTTCCCTGCCCCTCCACTCTCTACCAACTCTCCAGCCTCCGCTGCCCCTATTTAATAGTCCGCGCTAATAATCATGCAAAAAAAAAAAAAAAAGATTTTTTTTTGTAGGGTACAATAAAATTGCGCTTTCACCAGCCGTAGATCAAAGGTTGTTGGAAATCAAATTAAGGAGTTGACGTGTTTCAGAAATAAAGCTATTTCAAAATTACCCTGTACATATTTAAACCCCTTTACAGTACGATTACCGTTACAAGATTGCCGATTTCTGACTTCAGATTGCCTGACATTTAACTTGAAAACGCCTGCGAAATCGGTGTTTGATCGTCGATCACGAAACGGTGAAATTACCACTTAGGGTTCCATTAATAACGTGATGTTTTTTAGCAACTTTTTAACCTACACACGACAGCAGGTAGACGCTTACACGCTAGCACTCTACTCAACTCTAATTTTTAAATCGAGTCCACGGAATGACAGTTGCTACAAAGGCTTTATCTGTCAGTGGCATACTAGCAACTGTCATTCCGTGGACTAGAATAAAAAATTAGAGTTTCGGTTACGTTACGGGCGACTTTACAACAAAAGTGTACACTCTGACGTGCTGTCGCGTGTGCAACGAAAAAAAATATTTTCGTGATGTCTCACCCCCCTCGTGATATTGAGTGACTTTATTACCCTTGTTAAATAAAAGCGTTAATAAACTATAACAACTATTATTATTATAAACTGGTAACAACCATAGTTGTCTAAATACAGGCTGCTTAAATAAATAATAGACATGTAACTTAATGGTGTGTTTTATAACGATGATTTGATGGGCACCACAGAAATTATTATTATTAAATACTATTTTCTTAATCCTTAGGCGAATAGAAGATCCGTTACCACAAGGTCCTATAATCACTTTCAACTACAACGCAACTACTCTTAAAAGTTTGTTTAGGACGCCATACGTCTCACAACTAGCGCCGCCAATGGAAAAAAAAACATATCTTTTTTTTGGATGCGTTTTTAGCAAAAAACGCTCCTGCGATTTCTCAACGCGAGGCTGAACTATTTTTAGGACCTAAGGTTTGGATTTCAAAAAGGTTTGGACCTAAGGTTTGGATTTGGAAGTTCTGAGACGTATTTCATCTTAAATCTTTTTGGTGTCTGTGAAATGAGCTGCTTGACCTGTCATACATATCAGTATTTTTTAATTATTATTATTATGTAATACAATGACATATTATTATCTTGATCAAAGATTCCTTTGACGATTCAAAAGATTCATAGATGTTATAGTCGAGTCGAGGATAGATTTTACCGAACAGAGCCAATTTCGAAATGTCGAAAAAAAATATCAGCTC
Source organism: Zelleria hepariella (assembly GCA_949319315.1). Taxonomy (NCBI): domain Eukaryota; kingdom Metazoa; phylum Arthropoda; class Insecta; order Lepidoptera; family Yponomeutidae; genus Zelleria; species Zelleria hepariella. Next base: position 15,399,195 of record OX439386.1, on the reverse strand, counting down.
ATAAAATTTGCACCAGCTGATATTTAGAATTCAAACCTAATGAAAGCTCGGAACATCGTACGATCCAATGCGCAAAACTCAAAATTCATAGACTCGAATTATTTTTGACAACTTGACAGACCCTGAGTCTGTATCGCAATGGTGCCAAAATGGGCTCCAATTACGATTTATTAATGCCGTCGTTCCTTTTAATGTTTTTGTAGTGCAGCAAAGAACATTTTATTGTGATTTTATACGTAATGCGGATTCTATGGGATTTAGTTCGGTGCATTTATCCCTAGCGTGGCAGGAACCGAACCCGCCTGTAGTAAAGCAGGTCCTCAAGCTCGTCCCAGCTGTCCGCCCGCTAGAAGGCCTGGATACTTATTTGCTCGCAGTCTATGCAATTTAAGTAAAACTGTACACTAATGCAATAAGGTTGACATTCGAATATTAGACGCAGGGGCGAAATGATGTTTCGTATTTTTCTATTGCTGCTACCATTTGTTTCTGTGGGGACAAGTTTTTATTGTTATTTTATACGTAATGCGGATTCTATGGGATTTTATGTCCCTAGCGTGGCGGGAACCGAACCCGCCTGTAGTAAAGCAGGTCCTCAAGCTCGTCCCAGCTGTCCGTCCGCTAGAAGGCGTGGTCGGGCTGCGCGTAGTGGTCGGGCTCCAGCCTGCGCGTGCGCACGCGCTGCCGGTAGTGGTACTCCTTGAGGTAGGCGCGGAGGCGCGGGGGGAGGGGGAGCTTCTCCACACCTGTCGACGGATTTATTTTATTTTAGAAACAAAAATTTGTAGGCTATATTTAAAAACCTCCTTAAAGTTATCACCTTAAAGTGTATAAATATTTAAGGCTCCCCCACACAGGCGCGTTATTGCGATATCGATCTTCAGTACATTTTGTATTAGGATGGCCATGGAGTTACACACTGCCGCGGTAGTAACGCCGCAACGTTCCTAATACAAAATGTACTGATAACACATATCGCAATAAAGCATGCGGTACCACTGACCGATAAAACGCGCCTGTGTGGCAGCCTTTATTTCTTGAGATAACTCTGAACTACTTTTTATTTTTTCTAAAGCACGAACGTTGTAATAAGAAGCCGCACATAAGTGGCAGACGTCGGAAAACGCATAACTTCTTTGAAGTAGAAAGTGGGCAGGACACCTGGAAAGACGTACCGATGGCAGATGGTCAGAGTCCATTGCGGAATGGCGACCCTGAGAGGGGAAGAGATCGGTTGGCAGACCACCAGCCAGATGGTCCGACGACTTATCCCAAATAGCCGGAAAACAGTGGTTGCGTCTGGCAGAGAACGAAGCTGACTGACATAGCCAAGGTGATAGCGCGAAGAAAGTGGAAGTGGGCAGGCCACATAGTTATGTCGCAGACAAGATCACAGATGGGGTAAAAAGGGATTGTAATGGAGACCCAGAACGGGGCGTAGAAATGTGGGCAGGCAACCAATGAGATGGACTGATGACTTGGTCAAAGTGGCAGGAAAAGACTGGATGAGAAAAGCCCAAGATCGAAAGGAATGGAGTGCAATGGAAGAGGCCTACACTCAGCATTGGGTGGCGACAGGCTGAAGATGAAGAAGAAGAAACGTCTGGCACAGGATCGTGAGAGGTGGCGTTAGCGAGAAGTGGCCTTCAGTCAGCAGTGGGTGTTAACAGGCTGTTGATGATGATGACAACTCACCGTCGTAAGTGGTGCTGGAGACAACCACGGCCCTGGCCAGCTGTTGCAGCGCGAAGGGTTCGCGGCGAGGCAGCGGCGCCGTCAGCATTGGCTCGAAGAACATCACGCAATTCGGGTCCTGAGTGGGTTGATAACAATCACTATAATAAAACCGGCCAAGTGCGAGCCGGACTCGCGCACGAAGGGTTCCGTAACATCTTAATATACAGAAGACTGCCGACAGACCCGAAAGGCACGCATACTAGATACCAAAACAAAGTACTTTTTAGATAAATCATCAATCATTACTGGGAAATAATTTTGGTTTTTTAGATTATAATTTTTTGAAAACTATTTTACCATGCAATGGACGTGTAACGCACAGAAGTCATATTGTGCAAGCGTAGGTATAAGTTTGTGCTACTTACGCTTGAAGTGCCGATGTTTAGTATACATTGCGGGTTGCAATTTTAACGTCGTTTTTTGTAAAAAATATTCATAATTTTGATATGGCTTCTTGGGAAAATATGTTAAGAACTTGATACTAAATACATTTCTACAAAAAAAAAATTATTAAAATTCCTACTTTGAACCTAATTATCTTGGAAACCGTTGATTGCCCAGGCATAGTTCCTTGGGCAAAAATGTTCCTTATGATGAGGACAATACGTGGTTTCCCACTTTGTTGGCGGTCTTTTAACACCCTGTATAAAACAAAGTCGTGTTAGTTACACTATTTATAACTCGAGAACGGGTGGACCGATTTTTTAAGATTTTTGATTTGTTGGATTTCTTTCCGCCCCGAATAGCAGAATAACCATTAAAACAACGGAAAAACTCACGAGATAAAAATAAGTCTGCGCGAACTAAGTCGCGGGCAAAAGCTAGTAATCTATAAAAAAGCAAGAAAAACACGTTTCTTGTATGGGAGCCCCCATAAATATATATTTTTTTTTTTTTTTGTATTTTTTGTTATAGCGGCAACAAAATCATACCATGTCAAAAGATGTTTTTTTAACACGTTGTATTCGCTGAGCAATGCACAATGTCCTCACCTTGTAGTGTTCGATGAGGCCCGTGACAGTGGCGTGCGCGAAAACGGCCGGGTCGTGCGAGTCGAAGCTGAACCGTCGTTGGAAGTGCTCGATCCGTGCGTGAAGAGACCGCCCGTATTTGCGGAACGAGACGGAGAACAGGTGCTCCTCCTGGGCCGAGTCGCGGAGGAGGAACGTGCCTGGGAGGGGACAGATAATAGAATTAATTAGAACTAGTGGTTCGCCCCGTACAGTGAAGTCGCGACCCTATAGCTCGGCAACCCCTCCACCGATTTGGCTCATGTTCGAACTTAAAAATTCTTTTAATTTCATTTACCAGCCTTCGAAATTTCATAACGAACAGACCAAATTTACTCAAATTATCGTCGAACGAACATTCACACATACATACAAACGCCGGATTATTCCAGTAGACTCGGAGAACTTCTCTCGCTTCGCTCGATCGATTTCAATGAAAGCTCGATGCATGGAGCGAGCAATGATCGGTATTAAGCTCTTGGAACGTGTATCGAACGTCGTAATAAGAAGTCGCACAAAAGTGCCAGACGTCGAAAAACGTCTTTGAAGTGGAAGTGGGCAGGACACCCGGCTAGACGCACTGATGGTAGATGAACGAAGTCCATTGCGGAATGGCGACCTCGAGAGGGGAAAAGATCGATTGGGAGATCACCATCTAGATCAGTCTTTCCCAACGTGGGCGATAACGCCCCCTTGTGGGCGCTGCAGGCCTAAAGGGGGGCGGTAAGAGACCCAGAAAAAAAAGGGGGCGTAGGGCTTTGGGGTCGATTTATAATTTCATCTACCTAGCTAGGAAGACTCTTAGACACCGACTGAGCTCTCGACTCAATAATTTATTCTTAAAGTGGGCAGTAGACAAAAAAAGGTTGGGAACCCCTGATCTAGATGGTCCGATGTCATAGCCCAAGTAGCCGGAAAGCAGTGGTTGCGTCTGGCGCAGTATCGTGAGCGGTGGCATGAGCATGAAGAGGCCTTTACTCAGCAATGGGTGTCAACAGGCTGATTATGATGAAGAAAATCTCGAAGGGTGGACTATAGAAAAAGGTTGGATGAAGCAAGAGAGTGAAGTCGACAATAGCTAATAAAAAAATAAACCTGACATTTTAGCTGCAAATTAGCATATCTCATAACCTGAAACGATTTTGATAAAACATAACACTCAGTAGAAACCCTGCGATAAAAAAAAACCGCATACAAATCAGTTTACTCACCTTCGGGCTTGTTGTCAAGCAGTCTTTCCGCCTCGTACCGATCCATCTTGCCCCAGTAGAAGGAGCAGGCGGTGATCTCGCGCAAGTCCGGAACCAAGCAATGGATGTAATCCACCTGAAAAAAGACAGTGTGTGGATAAGTAGGCCTCATACTTACTTATTATAAGCTAAGCTTAACTTTCGTGATTGTTTTAAGCCGCGTTTTCACAGTCAAAGTACACTACAACGAAGAGCACAATGTACTCTGTGAAGAGCACCATCCAAGTAAGCTAAAGCTTCTGATTGGTCAGTTCTTCTGATGTATCTTTGGGCACAAAAACGTCAACTAAAACAGAGCTCTACTCTTAAAATTTTACTTGTATGGAAATAAAACAAAATGGCCGACCAATCAGAAGGTTTTGCTTCCTTGGACTGTGCTCTTCGTTGTAGTGTAATTTGACTGTGAAAACGCGGCTTTAAAGTTATCTGTAATATTCTTTCTGTTGTGCAATAAAGAGTTCTCTATCTCTATCTATCTATCTTTATAGTCCGTCTAACCAACCGACCGTTTTATGTTTGTTTTCTTTTACGATTATTGATCATAATTGCTATCAAATGTGTACTTATAAAATAATATGATAATACCTTCGATCAAGGATAAAACTAGATACAACATAGAATTCTGAAATGTGTCTGGAAAAATAGATGCCCAAATTGCCTTTGGGAGCTTATTTGCTCGTAGTCTATGCAATTAAAGTAAAACTGTACGCTAATGCAATGAGGTTGACATTCGAATATTAGACGTATGGTCGAAATGATGTTTCGTATTGTTCTATTGCTGATATCATTTGTTTCTGTGGGGACAAGTTTTTATTGTGATTTTATACGTAATGCGGATTCTATGGGATTAAGTTCGGTGGATAATACGAATAACACTGCTGCACAAATTAGCCACAATTTTGCCTGTAAATGGGAAGGTCGGTAAGCTAAACTACAGATCTTTTGATCTAGTTTAGGCTCAATGTTTTACCTACAAATTTTCAGCAAAGTATCTGAACTTCACAAGCAACATTTGTCAATGTTTCATTTCACATTTTTATCTTATGTATTGTATTTAGTTGATAGAAGTCTTCACCGACCTGTGTGTGGACCCTGGCCAGCGGCGGCGTGTCGGTCTGAGCCGGCAGCGGCGCTCGCACGAAGTACGCGCGAACCTGCGGATAGAATAGAGATACAACATTATTTTTATTATCTTATGACTTGGTGCGGGCAGGACACCTGGCGAGACGTACCGATGGCAGATGGGCAAAGTCCATCGCAGAATGGCGACCACGAAAGGGGAAGAGATCGGTTGGCAGACCACCAGCCAGATGGTCCGACGACATAGCCCAAGTAGCCGGAAAACCGTGGTTGCGCATGGCACAGGATCGTGAGAGGTGGCGTGAGCATGAAGAGGCCTTTACTCAGCAGTGGGTGTTAACAGGCTGATGATGATGATGATGACTTTAATGCCCGTTTTCACGTATTAAACGATTTGAATGGATAGATTGAACAGGCATTAGACAACACAACACATTAATTCGGCGTACGCGGTTTTAGTCCGGCTTTTTGCCTCTCTTTTTGTGCCAGCTGTGCGCGATCTTTGGAAGATCGCCGGCCCTGAAACGAGACAGTAGTACACAGGTCCCTCGCGAGAGATACCGTCGAGCATCCGCTGCCTTTCTTCCTCACACAAAGGACTGTCCCAGTCTGAGTCTGAGACCTACCGCACATAGGTCCCGGCACTCGGTTTCGATCGTTTGTTGGACTTAGTGTGCCCTTTTCATGACCTAGGCTGTCGGTAAAAGGGCCACTATGATAAAAAGAGGTAGTCTGGAGAGGGAAGTGTCCCAGTCTAAAGTTACCTGGATGTGTCGGATGTTGTCAACGTTCTGGAGGCTCTGCAGCTCCGGCGGTCTGCCTTCCTGCGCGCCGGCCTCTCCGTCGACTCTGCAACGGAAACAAACATACAACAAATAAGAATAGAGAAAGATGTAGCCTACATACAAGTGACCATGTTCCGCTAGCTGGGCAAACGGCGACCCGAAAGCCACTCATACTATAGACACCAAAAGTACTTTTTCATCTCCCAGGCTCGGAAATAATTTTGCATAACAAGTAATTATTTACATTCGGCTAATCCACAAAATTTTTAGCGTGTGAATGTTTAACCACTCGGTTAGTATACTTTTTTTTCCAATACCCTGTTTAGTAAAATAATATTTAGTATGTGAATATTTAATAAAATATAAAATGACTCACTGCCGCGGCGCCACCGACAACACGTAGAGTTCAGCGTTGACAGCCTCGCCGTGCTCACGAACCGCTTCGCCGTTCTCTGAAATAAAACATTAACCCACTTATACAGGGTGTTGTTTGGTTAGTGACACCCGACTAAGGGACGATAGTTTTAGTAACGCTTGAAACAAAAAGGAATTAATTTTTTTTTTTATTTATTTACCAATTACCATGTTATATTGTTCTATAATAACCGCGACGTGCGGATACCCCCTTCTCAAATTCTTTGCTGTACTACAAAAACATTAAAAGGTTCGTAATTAAAGTCGTCAACTGGGATGCCATTATGGCACCATAGCGTTACAGAGGCTACAGACCGCGGCAGTAATGTACTGTTTCTGGGAGGCCCCGCCTTAAGTGGTACTTCACCTGTGTTTAGTACTATGGCGTCGATCTCGCGTCGCAGCTCACTCGAACCCAGCGTCAGAACGGCGGCCAATCTGTAACAAACAAATATCACCATTACTACTTAGTGATCACCAAACAAAAACCCGTAGCCCAAGACATCGGGGAACGCAAATGGCGTTGGCTGGGACAAACCCTGCGACAAACCCTGGACAAACCCCATCACCACATCCCGAAGGTGGCTCTCGACTGTCTCGACACGTAATCATAATCATAATCAAAATGCTTTATTGTCCAGTCAACAACCGAAGAATAATTCATTCAATTCAAAGCATTTATTTCGGAATATTAACACTTCCATAGATTACAAACTAAATAATACAATACAGTGGAATAATCTAAGCATAATGAATTAAATAAAAATAAAGATACACACACAATAACATACTTTGCTGAATTGATAATTGATCAACGTGTGTTGTTGACTGCAAAAGGATGCATGCTCAGCATATGCTGCATATGATGCCATATGAGGTTCATTAGCAGCGCTGGTTTTCAGCAGGCCCCTGTTTCTCTTAATGGAATTACATGGTAAGGGCACAAAAAAAAAGTCCGTTAGTTGTGTTGTGTTGTGTTGGTAACAGTGTGTAGTGTCAGTAGCAATGTGTAGTTTTGGTGACAGTCCCCTCCTGTTTCTAATAAGATTTATTATAGTGGTCCTTTTACCAACGGCTATAGTCATAAAAAGGGCACATTACGTCCAGCAAACGATCGAAACCGAGTGCCAGGAACTATGTGCGGTAGGTCTTGCCGCCTCTGCTTGCGCTTCGTTACTCTGCGAGTGGCTCGTGGATGCCTCCACTACGTCTCTCCAGGAAGGTGCCGAAGCTGTAGTTGCTCACCAAGCGCGATTCGGAAAAACGTATTCGTAGTGTTGGTGACAGTGTGTAGTGCTGGTAACAATGTGTAGTGTTGGTGACAGTATGCAATGTAATTGGCGGTGCATACCTCTCGTCGTGGCATGTATCGCTGACGCACCGGTAGCCAGTGCAGACGCAGGGTGTATGTTGGTGTGTAGCGTTGGTGGCAGTGTGTAGTGTTGTTGGTAGAGTATACTGTCATTGGCGATGCTTACCTCTTGTCATGGCAGGTATCGCAGACGCGGCTGCACCCTCGGGTGCGTCTGTTAGTTGTGTTGTGTAGCGTTGGTAACTGCGTGTAGTGTTTGTAGCAATGTGAAGTGTTGGTGACAATATGTAGTGTTGGTATCAATGTGTAGTGTTGGTGTCAGTGTATAGTGACATTGGCGGTGCATACCTCTCGTCGTGGCAGGTATCGCTGACTCGGCGGTAGCCGGTGCAGACGCAGGGGGGGCGGCGGGAGCGGCGTCGGGAGCAGCGACACTCGCGGGTACTCCATCTGGACGAGACAATACAAAACTGTAGTCATAACTAATTAGACCAGTTTATTTGTAGCCCACAAGCGGGAGATGGCAGGTAACTTCGCTTTGATGTGGCGAGTATCATAACATTATAGTCCACTTGCGGAGTTGCGGTTGATATGTTGCTCATAGGGCGTTAGAGAAACGGTCGATCTTTTGGACGCCCAATATGCTGCGCTCTATAAGGTAAGTTAATGATAAAGACCTGTCTGTGGGCGGGTCGTGAGGGGTAGATTATTTAACTAAGTTGCTGTGTATTGCTGTAGATAATTTTTATTAAGTTTCAAATCAGTTTAACAAAAATATTGGCACCTGTCTGCGCGCGTCAATACGGGCGTATCTTACCTCTCCGGAGCGATGTGCGTGACGCTCGGGAAGCCGTGGCGCTCCCAGGCGCCGCAGCCGCAGTCGCAGGAGCGCCCGCTGTCTGTGGACGATGCATGGTTGCGGGTTAGAAACTACTTCGCAATTTCGGAAAGACGAAAGTGAGCAATAATGGCAGGGATTTTTTTTTACATTCTGGTTTTACTTCGATCTGTCATCTAGCTCCTAGATTCTAGGGCATTTATCAGTAGTTGTGTTTAGTTATTTCTGTTTAGTGATATTAGACTTGTTAGGTGTGAGACCAGCGTCTCATCCTCAATTTAAGATCCTCAATATCCCACTAGTTTTTGTCTAGTAGGCAGGGAGTAATATCTCCAATACCTGCACAGGTTTACAACAATAAGAGAACAAAATGGGCTATGAATACAATGGCTAAAGAATTCCTGGAATAAATGGAGCAAGTGAAAATTTTAATGGATTGGAATAAAATGTGATAAAGAAAACATTCTAAAACTAACTAAGGAAATAATATACCACAGAGGTGTCCTTAGCAACGCAGTGAGGTTGCGGAGTATTATGATGTTAAACAAAGTGTTTTTTTTATCACTTTTAGGGTTAGATACATTGGCTGAATACTCACTCTTCTTGGAGGTCTGCTGACCCATGTTGCGTGACGACGGTATGTTTAGGTGGACGTGTGGCGGTTCGCCTGGCGAACTACCATCTGCGAGAAACAGACAAACAAACCATTATTAAGACTAATTTTGTTAGAATACTGTTTAAAGTCACTAACAAAATAAAGGAACATAAACAAAAAAAACGGTGATTTCCCGGCATCAAGTTACAGGACCTTTTTTGCTCTCCAGGACCTACCTAATCTGTTCCCGGTCAAAAAAATATAAAAAATATATTTTATTATTTTGTTGAAATTTTTTTAAGTCCTCGACCCATAGCACGCCTAACGCTACACCCCAACAGCAGTTTGAGTAGCACCTTTCAAGGGTATTTTGATGATAATGATATCAGGACCACTTTAAGCAGCATGACGTCACGATGAAAATCTTGGGACAGGTTGCAACAGGTTGAATAGAAGGAACTCTTCCCTGAGGATAATAGAGTCAAACTCTATGAAAGTTGCTAGTCAACATGGGTTTTAGAGATGGAGCGATGGTCCATAACATAGGAAGCGGTGAGTCAACGCTCTTGGCAGGCAAATAAGCCAAATTTAGAAATAAATAAACAACAAAAAATCCAGTCCGCCATTTTGTTTCTACCTAGTTCAGAGAAGTCCATGCCTAAAATAAGAGAAGAAAATGACAAAAACTCGAGTTTTCTCACGTCTGTAGTAGATGAAGGAGTTATTGACTTCCTGCACGGATGTTCGTTGTCGATTTATTCAATTAAACACAAAGTAACGGGACTTTTAGACCGTTCAAACATATCGAGTTTTGGCACCATAACTTCACTACAAGTCCAGAAAGCGTTGTCAGAACAGTAGGAACTTTTGATAACACTATAGTTACTGAATAATATGTGCTAACTGCTGTTAAAAACATGCAATTCACACCATAGAATGGAAAATAGCACGACGTCTCAAAACTCAAAAGTACGTAGTTCTCGACTTGACTGACATTTTAATTGTGTCGTTTCGTTTTGCGACGACGTATTTTTAGACAGACGGACAGACAGCGACTGAATTTGATGATTTTAATTTTATATCTTGTTTGATTTTGTTTAAAATTTAGTTTTTATACTAGGTAGTCACTCTCTAGTTACATGGTTTATGTAATACAAAAAGCGAGATCTTCGAAAAACTTTAAAGAGATTTTTGAGATTTTGAATAAAACGGAACGTTTATACAGGGTGTTAAAAGACCGCCAACAGACCCGAAACCCACGGATACTAGACACCAAAACAAAGTACTTTTTCGATAAATTATTGCTGGGAAATGATTTTGGTTTTTTAGGTTATAATTTTGAAAAATATTTTATTACTCAATGGACGTGTAACGCACAGAAGTCATATTGCGCAAGCGTGGGTATAAGTTTATGTTACTTAACCTTGAAGTGCCGATGTTTAGAATACATTGCGGGTTGCAATTTTAACGTCGTTTTTTCTAAGAAATATTCATAATTTTGATATGGCTTCTTGAGAGGATATGTTAAGAACTAGATACTGAATACATTTCTGCAAAAAAAAAGTTTTGAAAAGTCCGACTTTGAACCTCATTATCTCGGAAACCGTTGATTTCCCAGGCATAGTTCCTTGGGCAAAAATGTTCAGTATGGTGAGGACATTACGTGGTTTCCCGCTCTGTTGGCGGTCTTTTAACACCCTGTATAAAGGGCATAACACACGGCCAGCTGCGGAAGGTGTCTTCGAAGCGAAGTTCTGAGACTGTCATTTTGAAAGATCACTCTTCCTTCACAGAGAGAGTCACACACAGGAACGGCCGGTTATTTAGTGTTTTTCTAGAAAAGGGCTAAACTCGCGGTGGTAGCCTGAGTTGGAGGCTCACGAGTTCAAGACGACCCAGAAGACCATCTCAGACGTGGAAGAGATCCATTCTATCTAAAATGAAAGAGAAGGGAACAACTTGATCAGAGCTGCCCTTCCTAGCCATAAATGGAAAGTGCTGGCATCAGATTCCACGGAGGAGTAAAGGGATCGAAGAAGAAGAACTCTTGCGACAACAGTTGTTGCTCAAAGTAGATTGTGTACGTGTACTACAGGGTGCACTCTAAGTCGATAGCGGAACTTTAAGTAGGCTGTATATTGATCAATACAATCAACTTTACTAGGTGGCGAAAAAGATGGAGCGAAAAAAAAATCTGCTGTTTCATACATTTGGCACAGTACTGAGTCGACCTTTTGTATGATCAGTAAACAGCCTACATAAAGTTTCGCTATTGACTTAGAGTGCACCCTGTAGATAGGAACGAAAGGGTTCCCGGATTTTCTGAGACCTCGTAGTGGCGCCACATGTTTTTGCGATGGTTTAAAAGTTACCTTTGGTGTTTTTAGTACCATCTAGTGTGGAGTAGCGAAACTAATAAGGGTAATAAATAATAACTGTGATTATACTGCCCTCTAGCGATAACATATAAAATACTACCTATGCCTTTGTACCAAAACAAAGTTTGCCGTTATTCAAATCTAGATGGCGCCACAAGAATGCCTAATAAAATTAGTTTCCCTATTCATCGCTAGATGGAGTTACACCTTATATATTATTTTATGTGACGTGCAAAATAATAACTAGCAGTCTAGCAACACTGAAGAATACTGTTTAAAAAAATAGTTGCTCGCCATTTTGTTTGGGCCGCGTTTTCTTTTTAATAATTTCTACGGAATTCTCCCTTGATTCCATTAATTTCTGTGTTTTATGTGTTTGAATTAATATGTCTAAACGAAGGATTGAAGTTCTAGACCCTTTCATCAAGAAGAAAAGGTGAGTATTACATTTTCTCGGAAAAAAAACATGGTGTCCATGCTTGTTTTATTTTGAAGTACAACCTTTGTTTCTCATCGATCGCAAGTGTCAGTGCCATAGGCTTATTCCAAATCTCTGCCGTAACATTTAATCTCTTTTCCCAGGGAGGAGAAAGCAGCCGCCGCGGCTAAATCCGGTAGCAGCGGCGAAACGTCCGAGAAACCGTCGTCTGCCATGGCTCCTGCCACCAGCAGTTCTGGAATCAACTCTTACACAGGCCTGCCCCACTCGCAGCGCTACCATGAGTTGCTGCGGAAGCGACTTGGCCTCCCCGTGTGGGAATATAAAAGTGACTTCATGAGATTACTCAACACTCATCAGTGCGTCGTGTTAGTTGGTGAAACGGGGTCGGGTAAGACGACTCAGATACCTCAGTGGTGCGTGGAGTTCGCCGCCATGGCTTGCCTGCCCGGCGCCAAGTCCAAGGGAGTTGCTTGCACACAACCCAGGCGAGTGGCGGCTATGTCGGTAGCACAGAGAGTGGCTGAAGAGATGGACGTGGCTTTGGGCCAACAAGTTGGCTACAGCATTCGTTTCGAAGACTGCTCCGGGCCTCAGACTGTCCTCAAGTACATGACTGATGGTATGTTGCTGAGAGAAGCCATGTCAGACCCTATGCTTGAGGGATACAGAGTGATTTTGCTTGACGAGGCTCACGAGAGGACTTTAGCAACAGATATTCTCATGGGAGTGCTGAAGGAGGTAATAAAACAGCGTTCAGACTTGAAGTTGGTTATCATGTCTGCGACACTGGACGCTGGCAAGTTTCAGAATTACTTTGACAATGCTCCATTGATGAATGTACCGGGGCGGACCCATCCAGTAGAGATCTTCTACACACCGCAACCAGAGAGAGATTATCTAGAGGCGGCTATACGTACAGTCGTTCAGATACACATTTGTGAGGAGATTGCAGGTGATATACTGCTCTTTTTGACGGGTCAGGAAGAGATAGAAGATGCCTGCAAGCGTATCAAGCGAGAAGTAGATAACATAGGCCCAGATGCCGGCGAACTGAAGTGTATCCCACTGTACTCAACACTCCCACCCAACCTTCAACAGAGAATCTTTGAGGCTGCTCCACCGAACCGACCAACGGGAGAGATTGGCCGTAAAGTGGTTGTGTCCACAAATATTGCAGAGACTTCACTCACTATAGACGGTGTAGTGTTTGTCATAGACCCGGGCTTTGCGAAGCAGAAGGTGTACAACCCCCGTATCAGAGTGGAGTCCCTGCTGGTGTCTCCCATCAGTAAAGCCTCGGCGCAGCAGCGAGCGGGACGCGCTGGCCGCACCCGTCCTGGCAAGTGCTTCCGCCTCTACACCGAAAAGGCCTACAAAAATGAGATGCAGGACAATACGTACCCGGAGATTCTGAGGTGACTCTATGAGAAGTATACTTTATCTTATTTTGTAGATGTAAGAAATATAATCTTTATCTTGGCTGAACATCTAACAAGGCTTCAGGGGATGAAGTGTCAAGGCATTTGGAGCCGTGAGAAAGGTGCAATGATTGTAAAAACAGTTTGCCCTTTTCTTAAATAATATTAATATTGCACTTGAGAGAAGGCCTTTGTACAGGCTTCCTAATATGTCTTACTCTTTTTAATATTGCACCATGTGCGTGAAATAAATTTAAAATTGTGCAATATAAAAATTTATTATCTGTTGAATAAATTCGCTTGGGACAGGACTTGAACCCGCAACCCCTCCAAGTCCCAAGCGAATGTTTTCAACTTATAATAAATGTTTATAATGTTCCCTAACTTGAAATAAAAGCGCAAATGAGGTTTTACAAGAAAAGAATAAGTGATCCATCACCCAAACCAACTAGCCCAACACCTGATGGATGCTAACTCTAAGTCACGGAGGCTAAAGCGAAAAATCCCACAAGACTTGATTAGAGACTGACAATAAGGAATAGACTAACTTTGAGATATGGCACTGGTTGCATTTCATCTCAAGACAACACAAATTTATTGCCACAAATACATACAGCTGAATGTCCCAAAATGGAGACAGATTGCGGTAGAAAAAAGGATATCTCCTAAAAAATAAAAATAAAAGTTCCCTAGCGCGGGTTAGTGCTTTAGAAAAAACAAAAAGTAGTGCAATATGTTTCGGAAGATGATTAAGTAAATAACTACCTATTGCACAATAAATAAATTATTCTCGAAGACAAGGACTGTATATCCCGTAGTGGGACATATTTTAATAGTTTAAGCAACTTCTTATCAATGGGTTTGGGCTTGCAGCCCGTTATTACGGTAGTTATTGCCCAATAACTACCGTAAACCGATTAGAAACCCAAACATCTCGTAACGAGCCTAACGCAACCAATCATTGCCCGTTGCAGATCAAACTTAGGATCTGTAGTTTTGCAGTTGAAAAAGCTGGGCATTGACGACCTGGTCCACTTCGACTTCATGGACCCTCCGGCTCCGGAGACACTGATGCGAGCCCTCGAGCTGCTCAACTATCTGGCGGCACTCGGTAAGTGACCTTGTTTTGTTAGTACTAAACACTTTATTTGAGTAGAAAGTACCTATGTTGTTTCAAGTAACTATTTCATTTCTATCAAAATGTTTGATATACAACGTGTTACAAAATGTCCTAACTCTTTTTCCAGGCTGTAACCTACAGATGACATTTCTGTAAAACTAAATTTAAAAATTAACTTTATTAATTTGCTACTTTGTATAAAAAAAAATTCAATCTTTTTAAATTTTTGGATTGTTTTGATAAAACTGCATTTCATTTTGTTTCAAAATGTGAATGATCCACATTATTTATTTCAAAATTCTTTAAACTCAACTAAGGAGTGTTTCATTGTAAATGTTGAGCAACATCAGCCGCGGTCAGTCCATGGATCACCAGCCTTTCGGCTCTGTGCGTCATCGTTTATTGCTCATTGTACACATTTCCACATTTTTATGCCCCTCATAAAAGCTCAACTACCCGGGACGCACAGAATTGTCCAAAGGCACTGCTAAATAGTCACGCGTGATGCACAGACGCGCCCAAAAGCACCCGGCGTAGTTTAGTGACCGAGGCACTGTTCGAAGTGATACCTGGCGCACTATTGCGCCGTGCGTGAGGCACTGGAAAAATAAGGCACCCGTGCAAAAACGGCCGGCTGCCAATGCGTTAACTTGCCCAAGGCACCGAATGTTTTAAACCGTGTCAGATGCCCTTTGGGCGGCCTAAAAACGACACCAGGGGTGGCCACTACCTCATTCCCCACCTACCTATTTCCAGATGACGACGGCAACCTGACGGACCTCGGCGCCGTGATGGCGGAGTTCCCCCTCGACCCTCAGCTGGCCAAAATGCTGATCGCCAGCTGCAACCACAACTGCTCCAACGAGATCCTATCGATCACCGCCATGTTGTCAGGTACGCTACCAGTTTTACTTAGTTTTTGAGCGAGCGAGCGAAGCGAGCGAGCGAAGCGAGAGATGTTCTCCGAGTGTACTGGAACAATCCGGCGTTTGTACGTATGTTCGTTCGACGATAACTTGAGTTTTGATCGGATCGTCATGAAATTTGGTAGGCGAGTAAAATTAATGAGAATATTTTTTAAGTTCGAACATGAGCCAAATCGGTCAAGGGGTTGCCGCTGCCGAGATATGGGGTCGCGAGTTCACAGTTCGGGAAAAACCACTAGTTTATTATTTTTATAAAGGTATTTCCGAAAGAATGCCGGTCGCTGTTGGTGTACCAGCAGAGGCCAAAATCAAGGTCATACTTGAAGTTGGATGTTAGTTAGTGACTTTTTCGTTTGTCAACAGTCCCGCAATGCTTCGTCCGACCGAACGAGGCGCGCAAGGCTGCCGACGAGGCGAAGATGCGCTTCGCTCACATCGACGGAGACCACCTCACGCTTCTCAACGTGTACCACGCGTTCAAACAGAGTGAGTCATCTCCCTTATCATCATCTCTCTGTGTTATCTTGTTTTATCCTTTACCGAAGTTTTCAATGTACAAATTCAAAGCAGTTCATAGATGGCGCTTGCAGGCGTGGCCATAGAAGAAACGGAACGTGACTGTCAAAATTAATCTGTGCTAAGCGAAGCACTCACAGCCTAGTTGGTGTAGTAGTAGCCGTTCAATCGATTGGCAAAGTTAAGCAACAACGGGCGCGGTCAGTCCATGGATGGGTGACCGCTAGTGGCAGTAATATCTGACCGCTTCCGTGCTTCGGAAGGCACGTTAAACCGTTGGTCCCGGTTGTTGTTGGTTATTAACAATCGTAAAGCCATGTCAGAGGCCATGTCAATGGATGCTGAACCTGAAACTCATCTGATAAAAGTCGACGACTGATGGCAGATAAGAACAGTGAACAAAAAAAAATATCTGAGGCCCTTTGGGCGACCTAAAAACTGACACCAGGGGTGGCGGGCGACTACCTCATACGACGACCACCATCAACTGTGCAGATTTTTGACTGAATAATTTTATTTAAAACTAGTTGTGCCCGCGACTTCGTATGCGTTTTCACACATTTGACATTTAATTTAAATTCGACTGTGGAGGTAAACTCAAAAGGAAGGTTTTTTTTAACCCCCGACCAACAAAGAGGGGTGTCATAAGTGTGATAGATTTGTGTGTGTGTCTGTTTATGTGTTTATGAGGGTGTGCCTGTCTGTGTGTCTGTCTGTGTGTGTGTGCCCTAATCTAAACAATACATTTATGATAAAATATGTTTTGTTTAGATTAGGTATCGCCCGTGTAAGATACCAGGAAGCTTAGCATAAGAATTGCCTGGGAAGTATGGGGGTTTATATGTATCTCCCTCGACGTAGAGTGGGATAGATAAAGTTATAAGCCCATAGATAAGGTCTTACCCATTCTCATGCTAAGCCAGCAAGCAAAGCATAAGGTTGGGTTAGAGCGTATCTACCGCAAATAACTCTGTCTATCCCGCTCTACGGCAAACAAAATAGGTATATTTTTTTAATATCAAGTTGGGCTCAGTAGAGTAAATATTTAAAAAAAGGCACAAAAAATTTTCAACCTCGCGTGGTTTCAAACCCAGAACATTTCGACCGCGACGCAACAGTACTACATTTCTAACATCGATAAACTTTGTCCGACCTCCACCGAAAACCACTCACAATTCCCTCCAGCAAGCATCATAAGGCTGGGTTAGAGCGTATCTAGGCTCTGTCCATCCCGCTCTACGTCAAACAAAAGAGTGAGATACCTATTGTTTTAAACCCATAGATACGCTCTAACCCGGCCTTATGCTACGCTTGCAGAACTAAAAATTTCCGCCAAAATAAAATAAAAACAAATGCCGATTTTTCATTTACAATATGCGCCCATAATGCCAAAAGTCGTAGCGTGCTATTATACAGAGTGTTAAAAGACCGCCAACAAAGCGGGAGACCACGTATACGTACGTATACGTATAGTCCTCATCATAACGAACATTTTTGCCCAAGGAACTATGCCTGGGAAATCAACGGTTTCGGAGATAATAAAGTCGACTTTTCATTTTTTTTTTTCAGAAATGTGTTCAGTATTTCGTTCTTAACATACCTTCTCAAGAAGCCATATCAAAATTATGGATATTTCTTACAAAAAATCAAGTTAAAATTGCAACCCGCAATGTAGGTTTCCGAGAGAATGTGGTTCAAAGTCGGACTTTAAATTTTTTTTTTGCAGAAATATGTTTAGTATCACGTTCTTAACATACCTTCTCAAGAAGCCATATCCAAATAATGAATATTTCTTACAAAAAACGAAGTTAAAATTGCAACCCGCAATGTATTCTAAACATCGGATAGCCTAAGTTACTCCCAGAAACGTGAGTTTCGACCATGTTAAGTTTGGTTGAAAACTATTCAGCGGTTTTCACGTTTATCGTGTTCATACAGACAGACAGACAGACAGACATAAACCGTTTTTTTTGCATTTTTGGATTTAGTATAGTGTACTTAGTAACCCCTGCTAGTTTTTTTCTAAAAATATTCAATGTACAGAATTGACTTCGCTAGAGTTTTATTATAAGTATAGATGTTTATTGTGCTTTTTTGTAAGAAATTATAAATAACTAGCTGTGCCCGCGACTTCGTATGCGTTTTTACACATGTGACATTTAATTTAAATTCGACTGTGGAGGAAAACTCAAAAGGAAGGTTTTTTTTAACCCCCGACCAACAAAGAGGGGTGTCATAAGTTTGATAGCTTTGTGTGTGTGTCTGTTTATGTGTTTATGAGGGTGTGCCTGCCTGTGTGTCTGTCTGTGTGTGTGTGTGTGCCCTAATCTAAACAATAAATTTATGACAAAATATGTTTTGTTTAGATTAGGTATCGCCCGTGTAAGATACCAGGAAGCTTAGCATAAGAATTGCCTGGGAAGTATGGGGGTTTATTATGTATCTCCCTCGACGTAGAGTGGGTTAGATAAAGTTATAAGCCCATAGATAAGGTCTTACCCATTCTCATGCTAAGCCAGCAAGCAAAGTATAAGGTTGGGTTAGAGCGTATCTACCGCAAATAACTTTGTCTATCCCGCTCTACGGCAAACAAAATATATTTTTTTAATATCAAGTTGGGCTTAGTAGAGTAAATATTTAAAAAAAGGCAAAAAAAAATTTCAACCTCGCTTCGGTTCAAATCCAGAACATTTCGACCGCGACGCAACAGTACTACATTTCTAACATCGATAAACTTTGTCCGACCTCCACCGAAAACCACTCACAATTCCCTCCAGCAAGCATCATAAGGCTGGGTTAGAGCGTATCTATGGCTCTGTCCATCCCGCTCTACGTCAAACAAAAGAGTGAGATACCTATTATTTTAAACCCATAGATACGCTCTAACCCGGCCTTATGCTAAGCTTGTAGAACTAACATTTTCCGCCAAAATAAAATAAAAACAAATGCCGATTTTTCAATTACAATATGCACCCCAAATGCCAAAAGTCGTAGCGTGCTATTATACAGAGTGTTAAAATAAATAAATAAATAAATATAAAATACCGCCAACAAAGCGGGAGACCACGTATACGTACGTATACGTATAGTCCTCATCATAACGAACATTTTTGCCCAAGGAACTATGCCTGGGAAATCAACGGTTTCCGAGATAATAAAGTCGGACTTAATTTTTTTTTTTTCAGAAATATGTTCAGTATCACGTTCTTAACATACCTTCTCAAGAAGCCATATCAAAATTATGGATATTTCTTACAAAAAATCAAGTTAAAATTGCAACCCGCAATGTAGGTTTTCGAGAGAATTTGGTTCAAAGTCGGACTTAAATTTTTTTTTTTGCAGAAATATGTTCAGTATCACGTTCTTAACATACCTTCTCAAGAAGCCATATCCAAATTATGAATATTTCTTACAAAAAACGAAGTTAAAATTGCAACCCGCAATGTATTCTAAACATCGGATAGCCTAAGTTACTCCCAGAAACGTGAGTTACGACCATGTTAAGTTTGGTTGAAAACTATTCAGCGGTGTTCGCGTTTATCGTGTTCATACAGACAGACAGACAGACAGACAGACAGACAGACAGACATAAACCGTTTATTTTTCATTTTTGGATTCAGTATAGTTTACTTAGTAACCCCTGCTAGTTTTTTTCTAAAAATATTCAATGTACAGAATTGACTTCGCTAGAGTTTTATTATAAGTATAGATAATTTAGGTGGCCCATTTAGTGAGCGGCAAGTCATACGTCTGCCAATGATGAACCCCTTGAGACATTTTCCGTGGCAGACGTCAATAGGTTTCAATCCATAACCCGGCACCCCAATCCATTTATCCTGACACTCCTATAGCCCAGATTTTTATTTTCTCCATATTATTTTGCAATAGTCCTTGTATCTGATGGAGATTGTCTCTGGGTAGATTCTCGTATTTATCTAGATATAGGATCCGGCAGATACACCCATCACATTTAGATTAAATGGTATTTAAAAGGCCTCTGTGCTGTTGGCTTCGGCCCCACGCAAGCCTCAAAGGACCGGGTCCCCATGGACCCGTGATCTAAAATATGTACCAACATAATAATAATAATAACTTTATTTAATAAAGGCATTTACAAAGTTGAAGAATTACCAGGCGTCCCCACACTAGGCTGGGCCTGTGTTGCGGGGAACCAGTTTAGTACTTTACTGCCGCGATCTGTAATGGGTGCGTTTCTGGTGCGCTTTTGATGGCCGACAAAGCGCAGCTTAGCACAGATCAAGGCCATCACATCGTGGTCAGCATTGCAGCCCTTGATGGACAAGCTGGAATAGCGCGGACAGCAAGGGCTGCAATGATGACCAAGCTTGAGGGCCGAGAACGTAGCTAAACTAAGCTCGAGGCCATCATAGCGTGGCCAGCAGCGCACTCATTGCAGACCAAGGCTTGTATAGTGCTTTACTCAAAGAAAGCGAGTAATTGATAAAGACCTAGGACCTAGATCCTTGGTGCTAGGTGCTAGGTCCTAGGTCCTAGGTCCTAGGTGCTAGGTCCTAGATCCTAGGTGCTAGGTGCTAGGTCTTAGTCCATAGGTCGCATACTTTTTGCACCTGACTATTTTTTGAAAGAAAACTCAACATAAATGGATTTTCATACAAATTTTCTGGCCGCAAAACACGACATTAATGAAATTCCATACAACTTTTCTGGCGCCTAATCAAAGAAGCCCGCAAGTCCTCCTTTGCTCAAAGAAGGTTGTCGAAATAATGACCACATTACGAGCTTTTTTGAGTAAAATTATTTAAAACTATGTATTTCAAAAGAATTGAATCTATATAAACTAAGTGAGTGATATAAGAAGAAAAAACAAAATGACAATTAAAAATGTTTGTTCATTGCACAATCCACAGACATGGAAGACCCGCACTGGTGCTACGACAACTTCATCAACTACAGATCGCTGAAGTCGGGAGACAACGTGCGGCAGCAGCTCAGCCGGATCATGGACAGGTACTCAAATTATAAATGTTTGTTCATTGCACAAACACACAGACATGGAAGACCCGCACTGGTGCTACGACAACTTCATCAACTACAGATCGCTGAAGTCGGGAGACAACGTGCGGCAGCAGCTCAGCCGGATCATGGACAGGTACTGTTAGCGACATACAGTAACTATACAGGGTGGTGTTTTGTAAAGTGACACCCGACTTGGGGGTAATTATGTCTGCTACTATACAGGGCGTCCCACGGCTATGCCACATGGAGGGAAAGTACCTTGAATATTGTAGATGGAACATTTTAATGAAAGAAGACATTATTTTAATTAAAAAAACAATTTAAACTGCATTCATACATATTGAAATAATTACATGGTTGAACCGGGAACCGAACCCGTTACATGAGAAAAAATATTGCCCTGTAGTTTTATCATACCAATCGAAAGGCTTCATCATAAGGATTATTTTTTGCTAAATAACATAATGTCAGAAATAAAAGTAAGAGATCCCTGCAGAGATCCAGGGGATTCTTAACAAATTTATGGAGTGAGAAATAAATTTATGCTTATCTTTTACAGATTTAACCTCAAAAGAACGAGTACGGAGTTCACAAGCAAGGACTACTACATAAACATTAGGAAAGCGCTCGTCAACGGCTTCTTTATGCAGGTGGGTGCAATCACTTTTGTTTTACCTCCTTACTGACGACCCGGGACGGCTTCGCACGGGTGAAAAAACTGGCCAAGTGCGAATCGTACTCGCGCACGAAGGGTTCCGTGCCATTATCTATAAACACGGCATAAAAATCATGTTTGTTGTATGGGAGCCCCCCTTAAATATAATTTTAATTTAATTCTTTATTTTTAAAGTGAATATACAGGGTGTTGTTTTGGTCAGTGACACCCGACTCAGGAACAATAGTTTAAGTAACGCTTAAATCTAAAAATAAGTTTTTTTTTTTTTTTGTTTTTTTCGATGGACAAAATACCTTGTTCAAGTTGTTCTATAATAAACGTGACGTGCGGACAGCCCCGCCTTCTCGAAGCGCGCGCGCGATGTGGCGCCCGACTCGCCGCTTGCGTTAGTATAATAGTAAGGAAGGCCACAATTTAATGATTTTTAGGTATTTTATACTGACATAATATTTTTTTGCTTCACTTTCGTGTAAATAATCACCCCTGAGTCGGGTATCACTTTACAAAACAGAACCTTGTATAACAAAATATTTTGTGAATATTTCAAGCGTCTCCCTGCCTTCTTAGCACGCGGGCCATTTTGCCTACTCTCAACTGTCACCTTAGCCACTTAACACTAATGAGATGACAGTGAACAGTGGCTAAGGTGACAGTTGAGAGTAGGCAAAATGGCCCGCGTGCTAAGGGGGCTATTGCCGTTATCAATATCGAGCACAAAAGCCACGTTTGTTCTATGGGAGCCCCCTTAATATTTACTGAACGAGCGAGCGAAGTTCTCCATGTTTACTGGAACAATACGACGTTTGTATGTATGTATGAATGTTCGTTCGATGATAACTTGAGTAAATGTAGTCGGATCGTCATAAAATTTGGTAGGCAGGTAAATGAGGCCAAGATAATTTTTAAGTTCGAACATGAGCCAAATCGGTCGAGGGGTTGCTGAGATATGGGGTCGCGAGTTCATAGTTCGAGGCGAACCACTAGTTTTATTCTGATTTATTTTATTCAGGTGGCCCACCTGGAGCGCACGGGCCACTACCTGACGGTGAAGGACAACCAAGTGGTCCAACTGCACCCGTCCACCTGTCTCGACCACAAGCCCGACTGGGTCATCTACAACGAGTTTGTACTGACCACTAAGAACTACATTCGCACCGTCACAGACATCAAACGTAAGTGAACGCATTGTTTGTATTTTTATGTCGAGGATGACTTCGTGAGAATAGATGTTTGCTTCGAGATGTGTCGAATGCGAGTGTCCGAGCATTAGATAGATAGATAGAGAACTCTTTATTGCACAACAGAAATAATATAACAGATAACTTTACGAGCATTAGCCTCCTGTAATGGGTGCGTTGCTGGCGCGCTTTTGATGGCGCAGCTCCAGGCCAACACAGCGCGGGGGTCAGCATTTCAGGGGCCTTAGCCTGTAACACAATGGCTTATCAATGGTGTCCCTGGTAGAAGGACAAAACCGAGATTTTTTCGTTGTTCTCCTACAACCAGCGAACTAATCCTCTAGAATTAGACTCATAATATTCTTTACTCAAAAAAGCTCGTAATGTGGACATTAATTCGACAACCTTCTTTGAGCAAAGTCGGACTTGCGGGCTACTTGGATTAGGCGCCAGAAAAGTTGTATGGAATTTCATTAATGTCTTGTGTTTTGCGGCCAGAAAAATATTAATGTCGAGTTTTGTTTCATAAATAGAACTCAAACATCAGGTGCAAAAAGTATTTATTTAGAATTAGGCTGTATGGGTACTGGCAGTCGACACATTGCACAGAAAAAAAAAGCGCGGCCATATTGTTTTCGACTTTTCGCGCGTTGTTCGAAGTGATTTTTTTCTGTGTTTTTGTTGAAAAAGTGAACTCTCAAAGCGACGAATCCTCGGATTTAATGTGTTTAACACCGCCGGACATTCAAAATCAAGCGAAATTAGTAATTGGAAATTTATTGCCACCGAAGTCAAAAGAAAAATACAAGCAAGCTTACCAACAAAAAGTTTGCGGAATGGAAAATCGACAAAAAGTACTTAATCTACGACAAATGGTAAGCTAATTAAATTACTATGTTAATTACTATTCTAATTAATATTTTAATTACTCGCATTGTTTGAGTAAAGCACTATACAAGCCTTGGTCTGCAATGAGTGCGCTTCTGGCCACGCTATGATTGCCTCGAGCTTAGCTTAGCTACGCTCTCGGCCCTCAAGTTTGGTCATCATTGCAGCCCTTGCTGGCCGCGCTATAAAGGCCTCGACCTTCGGTCTCGGCCTTCATTTCAGCTTGTCCATCAAGGGCTGCAATGCTGACCGCACTGTGAGGGCCTTGAGCTGCGCTACGCTGCGCTCTGTCGGCCATCAAAAGCGCGCCAGAAACGCACTCATTACAGATCGCGGCAGTAATGTACTATTGCTGTACTACAAAAACATTAAAAGGACCGACAGCATTAATAAATCGTAATTAAAACCGTCAACCGGGAGCCAATTTTGGCACCATTGTGTTACAGGCTAAGGCCCCAGCTCTTGATGCACAAGCTAGAATTAAGAAGGCCTTTATATCGCGGACAGCAAGTACTGCAATGATGACCAAGCTTGAAGGTCGAGATCGTAGCTAAGCCGCGCTCCAGGCAGAGCACGCCTCCGTCATGCTGCAAAGTTACAAATGGTCAACATTCATGCTACACATGCCGCGGTCTGTAATGGGTGCGTTGCTGGGAGCTAATTCTCGGGCAACTCGGATTCGACACATCTCGAAGAAAAAATCTCATTCAAATTTCGGGAATCTTGCATTCGAGACATCTCGAAAGAAAAATCTCAGTTTGCGTCATGTCACATCTATTCTGACAAAATCATAAATAAATAAACAAACTAATAAGTAAATAAAGAAAGAAATAAATAAGGCACGACATTTCTGCGAGATTTTTCGCTCGACATCAACTCGAGTGGTCGGTGGCAGTCGATATCGAAATGACATGAGATTTTTTCTTCGAGATGTGACGTATGCGTGATTCCCGAGATTTTTGCCCCCTGGCAGTTTTGATGGCTGGACAGGGGGGTTACCCTTGACGCTATTGCGATCTAATTGAAAAAGTTTAAAAATTAATTTCTCTTTGAATTCGCATAGTAATGCTTTGATTTTAAATACTTTGTAATGTTTATTCAAAGGTAAGGCTGTTTTATTCAATAAAAACACAATATATGTCTTAATTTGTAAAATATTTTTTTTTTTATTGTGCCATATTGCGGCCGTATTGGAAAGAATGCGTCAAGGGTAGAGGGGCAGAGCGCTGCTTCGAGATGTGTCGAATGCGAGATTCCCGAGAGTTAGCCTCTGATCTTTTATACATATTATTATGTGTACTATAGTGTTGTTTGTTTTGTCCCCGCAGCTGAGTGGCTGCTAAAGATAGCGCCGCAGTACTACGAGCTCAACAACTTCCCGCAGTGCGAGGCGCGACGGCAGCTCGAGCTGGTGCAGGCGCGGCTCGAGTCACGGGCCTACCAGGAGGGGTTCTAGGCGCCCTTAGGGGCCCCGGGCCTACTCTAGGCGCCCTTAGGGGCCCCGGGCCTACTCTAGGCGCCCTTAGGGGCACCGGGCCTACCAGCGCCTCTAATACCTAAAAAGAATCACCCAACCATCGAACGTCAAAACACTTGAAAATAAAATAGCCCTTCATGAAGTTATCAATATTTTTTTTTTACATAAAAAAACGGTTATTTTTACTGTGGTTATTTTAGAGAATACATGGGCAGGAGGGATTCTAGGCACCCTGAGGGGTCCCGGGCCTACCAAGAGAGGTTCTAGGCGCCCAAAGGAGAAGCGGTCAGGGGGGGTCTAGAAGCCCCTAGGAGGGGGGGGGGGGTCGTTCGGGAGCTGTAGGGGTGGTTTAGCACCGCAGTACTACGACCTCAACAACTTCCCGCAGTGCGAGGCGCGATGGCAGCTCGAGTTGGTGCAGGCGCGGCTCGAGTCACGGGCCTACCAGGAGGGGTTCTAGGCGCCCCAAGGAGAAGCGTGGGGGGGGGGGTCCAGAAGCCCCTAGGCTTTAAACATTAATTCAGAGGGTTCTAGATTCTCTGGGTAGTTTGAAGCGTCCCGGGCCTACCAGGAGGGGTTCTAGGCGCCCCAAGGAGAAGCGTGGGGGGGGGGTCCAGAAGCCCCTAGGCTTTAAACATTAATTCAGAGGGTTCTAGATTCTCTGGGTAGTTTGAAGCGTCCCGGGCCTACCAGGAGGGGTTCTAGGCGCCCCAAGGAGAAGCGTGGGGGGGGGTCCAGAAGCCCCTAGGCTTTAAACATTAATTCAGAGGGTTCTAGATTCTCTGGGTAGTTTGAAGCGTCCCGGGCCTACCAGGAGGGGTTCTAGGCGCCCCAAGGAGAAGCGTGGGGGGGGGGGGTCTAGAAGCCCCTAGGCTTTAAACATTAATTCAGAGGGTTCTAGATTCTCTGGGTAGTTTGGAGCGTCCCGGGCCTACCAGGAGGGGTTCTCGTCGCCCTTAGGGGTCCCGGGTCTACCTATACTTAAATCCACAAATCCGGAGTATCGTTTGACGGACACAACTGTCAAATTCTAGAATAATGTTGCCTTAATCTAGAATTTGACAGTTTTGTCTGTCAAACGACACTCCGGATTTGTGGATTAAGTATAGGGGGGGTTCTAGGCGCCCTAAGAGGTCCCAGGCCCGCGGGGGAGGGTTCTAGGCGCCCTAAAGCGTTCGGGGCGGTTATAGACGCCCTTGGGGGGGGTTATAGACGCCCTTTGGGGGTAAAGCGTTCGGGGGCTGTAGGGGTGGTTTTAACATTCATTCAGGGGGTTCTAGATTCTCCGGGTAGTTTGAAGCTTTCAGGGTAGTCTTGTGTATGGGAAGAAGCGCGGTAAACAATGGTCGTAACATCTGTATAGAAAAATCTGTGTCATACGCTTTCGAAGGTCCGAAACAGGGCAGCGGTGTGCACGAATGAATGTAAGAATTTATTTTATGTTAAATTGTTAGAATAATATTGGTTTAAAATATAATGAGTACTGTAATTAAATATTGTAGCTATGTTTACATAACGAAATGACCGAGAGGTTACTAGTTTATGGCGGTCTGTGTAATTTACATTCAACACTATACATCCTGCTTTATGAGAGGGCCAACCCGCTCCAAATGTTATGTTATCTGAACGAGAAACAAGGATTTTGGCACACTACGAGATATCAGTGTTGCAAAAACATTGTAGTTTTTTTCACCGGCAAATGTATATTTTATTACTCTAGGTAAAAAGTATGTTTCAAAATCAAATCTTCTGATACTGCTCAGCAAAATATCTTTAGAATCACCAATGACATAGCTTTGAACCCTCTTTATTTGAATTTAGAGTTAACTTCTTTCTTAACTTTCTTTAGAGTCTAAAGAATGGCATAAACTCCTTCAGCCCTCTCGCTCGAACTTTTTCGTCATTTTTAATGATTGTAGATAAATGAATTCAATTTCATATTCCTAGTTTTAAAAAAACCGACCAAGTAGTCGGACTTGCGAATCGAGGGTTCCGTACCACCCTTTGCTATATTACCATGATATTAGTAACGCCATCTCGCAGGCAATAACAGGACTAAAGTTTCATATTTTCCTAGTAAAGTTTTACCTATTTCCTTCGATAAAGGATGCAAGATAAAGCGCCAACTCTCAAAACTCACCTGGAACATTAAATGCCGATTTCTGAATTGAGAAATTCGCTAAGCAAGCACTTAAGTATCGTTCTGTCTCTGTAGATTTCTCGCAAAAGAACGTGACAGAACGATACTACCTATTTATTGCTTTTATTGGGATTTTATAGGTAATGCTGATTCTATGGGATTTAGTTGGGTGCCTATTTCACATTTTTTATTAATTGTTATTATACAGAGTAAGCCTTATATTCATACCAAGTTTGTCACCTGTATGTATTACAGTTTTATCTATAGAGCAAAAATAATAAAAACACTGTTGTATGGACTTCACTTATTTTTTACAATTATTTTAATAATGGGCAATTCCCCATCATAACACCTAATCTGTGAAAATGTCAACTGACTTCCTATTCTAAGGTTCTTAAGATACAGACATTTAAAGGACAGACAGGAGAGCTACAGGAGAGTAATAGGGACCCGTTTGGCACCCTTCGGGTAGAACCGCAAAAAATCACTAAACTACTGTTTTTAACCGAAGTTCAGTGTTTTTTAAAAACTAGGAATATGAAATCAAAAGTGTCACCACATGTCCATAATTTTATAATAGATACGACATGTCTGCAACATTTTGTCGAAAGTAATCATTATCTTAATTTAAAATGTTAAAGGCGCCGTGCAATATGTGAATAACCCGCGCGCAAAGAAAAAATGACAAAATCGATTCCTGTATCAAATACACTAAACAAATCGAAAATGTTCACATATCAAACACTAGAATTAGGTGAGAGCTATTTAACACAGCCAATTTCATGTTGATATCCATAACAGACTGCAAGACATTTTCGCTGAAAAAAAGTGCGTCGCCTATTTTTTTCAGCGAAAATATCTTCAAAACGTTTATGAATGTCAACACGAAACTGGCTGTTTTAGATAGCTCTCACCCTACGAATAACACCTAATTCTAGTGTTTGATATGTGAACATTTTCGATCTGTTTAGTGATACAGGAATCGATTTTGTACATTTTTGTTTGCGCGCGGGCTATTCACTATGACGGCGCCTTAAAAATTTAATGAGAGGGCTGCATACGGGATTCGGGTCTGCGCCTCGATTCTCAAAAAAAAACAAGGTCAAAACGCTCGAAAATTAACAATCTTATTTTTTACATTTAAAAACAGTGGTTTTTACTGTAAATATTTGAGAGAATACAGGGACAGGAGCAGGCCCCTCTTGTAACTGAATAGCTTATTTTAATTATCGCACTTGCCCAAAAAGCTCTTTTTACAGGGGCCATAAAAACTTATTATCATGAGAGTTCATATTATGGCTATGCAAAAACATTACTTGTCTACTCTAGATCCCATACTTTTTAGTGGTACTAGTGCTGTATGGTTTCGTAAGAACATGCGGCTGGGGCAAATGAGTGTGTAGCCATAATAGCCGCTTTCAAGAATAAAAATTGCAAATATATGACATAGCCATTTTACCGATTGAACATGGCAAGCCTGATTCTTATCTGTGGTGTTCTTGTATCTTTAGTACTAGTATTTTCTAATCTGTGAATTTAAAAAAGCGTTATTCGACTGCCGTATTTTCTGCGCCATCTATGAAGCATTTTAAAATCAGCTTTTAACTGTCAGTTGAAAAAGGCTCTGCTGCCCCGACACTGCTGAGGTGTGCTCAGTCACAGCCTTCAAAGAAGGCTGTGGCTCAGTTCAACATTCATATTGATTATGTATGTGATTGACTACTCTGTAAACCTAACGTTTAAATTAAATGTTAAGTACATAGAATGGATCTTTTATTTAGAACTTTATGTGGTGCGATCGATTTTCAAAGTTACGTACACAAGACTTATTTTAAAAAATACTGGCCGGCCTTTATGGTACTTTAGTTTTTAGAGGAAAAGTTTGTGGGTTTGTAGGGAGTAATCTCAAAAAATGCTCACCCGATTTTTTAATTTCTTTCACTACGTTATTGCCGAGTGCTATAGGTTATTTTTATTGCGTAATTTGTAAAACAAATCGGAAAAATTTTGCTGGAAAATCGCTTTATCGGCGTGCCCTGACTAAACGGTTCAATGTATGTTAAAACAATTTATGACAAAAACGTCCGCATTAAAGAGATCTACAAAAAAGCCCGCGACAGCATATATCCATCTTTTGTTTTTAAGAGCGGGTATAAAGCCAACTAGCACCACTAATGTTGAAAAAATCATATCTTCTTTAATAAGAACTTTCTGAAAAAATCCTCCTATCATCTGATGCGCCATACTTTTCTAGATATTTATGTGTAGACACCCACTTCGAAATTTACTTATAAGCTAAAAAATGCTAATAACCGCCAAAAACGGCCGTTGGTGCCAACATTAATGGCGGCAACATTGGAGGCGCTAGTTAGCTTTATAAATTGCTCTTAAGGGTAGACGATAGCAAGGTGGCGGGAAATTCAAAATTTTCACAGTTTTTTACATTTTATAGCTAAACTGAGATATTTTTGTTCAGCGATTTTTCGTTCGCGAGAATAAAATCGTATTCTTTTCAATAATGTAAACAACAGAACAACAATAATTCAGCCGATTATGTGTTCTGGTCTACGAAGCACTGGTACTGCCCAAAAAACTTGTCGTAGACCAGAACACATAATCGGCCGAATTATTGTTCTGTTGTTTACAATAATGAAGAGAATACGGTTTTATTCTCGCGAACGAAAAATCGCTGCACAAAAATATCTCAGTTTAGCTACAAAATGTAAAAAACTGAAAATTTTGAATTTCCCGCCACACTACCATCTTCCAGCCTTAATAAGAAAAAACATTGGCACTATTTAGGAGCAATGAAAATATGAATCCTCATCAAGATAAATTATTCCATCATCACAAATGTTAAATGGCGATATAATAATTAGCCATTTACCTACTGTAACTACTAAGGTGGTATACAGGGTGGATTTTTGAGGTAAAAGTAAGGGCGTTACAGATCTTGCAAATCACGAACGATCAGAGCTAGTGAAGCTGGAGAAAAAAAAAGTAGCTAGATACTTATTAGATAGTAATAAGTATCGGGTATGATTTAAACGGCCGGCAGTATATTCAGGTTTTGGGCGGCTCTAAATTGTTTTCGGTTGGCAAAAATAGCTTATTGAGCGGCAACTAGTGGCCAGCAAGAATTAAAAAAAAATATCAGCAAGTAATGTCATATTTGGCAGCTCTAAAATTGATTTTATAGCTAATTAAGTATATGATCAGCCATATAAGTAATTCAAAGGCAAATTGTGAGCTACATTTAATTCAGTTTTGGCAAGCTGTAAAATACATTTTGGTTGGCTAACTTACATTATTCTTACAGCAACAAATGGACGCAAAAAGGAAAAGAATTGGAAAGAATTACCTAGCATTGGTTTTTTTTTTATCAAACCTTCTCACTAAACTGCAGTCTTTTTATAGTCACCACATCCTCGTCGTCATCGCTACCTATTCGATTGATACACGGAAACTTGAAATTGCATTTTCAAAAACTTTAAAAATCTGTGTCAAATTACAGTAATCTTAATTCGTCGAATGGCAATGCACACACGCCATTGGCCGCTCGTGTCATCCGCTTTTCCAGTAAAATCGCACATCAACTAAACATAATTTAAGCTAATTTTAATTTATTACCTAACCAATACTTTAATATGCAGACCCGTCATCAGCTTATAGCCTACAGATATTATTTTTGTGCTTACCAAATGTATAATCTTGCCGACCAATTCGAAAGGCAAAGTTTTTTGTTCGAAAGTCCG
Organism: Zelleria hepariella; assembly: GCA_949319315.1. NCBI lineage: Eukaryota > Metazoa > Arthropoda > Insecta > Lepidoptera > Yponomeutidae > Zelleria > Zelleria hepariella. The sequence continues at coordinate 15,368,262 of OX439386.1, read as the reverse complement.
TTATTGGCTTCTTATCTTTAGAAAATATTGAGAAAGTAACTTAAATATTTTTTTTATTTTGGTCCAGTAGTTTTGTTTTTATGCGCTAAAATGTTTTGTTCCTATGACCGCCAACAGTATGCAGACCGTCGCGTGACGTCATAAAACCGTATCTTTGAAACGTTGTAAAATCCAAACTACTGAACCAAAATAAAAAATATTGAAATTAGTTTCTCAATATTGTCTAAAGATAAGATTAAGCCAATAACGGACTTTCGAACAAAAAACTTTGCCTTCCGAATCAATAATTTTGCCTACCGTTTATTTACAAAGGTTTCGTTTCTTTCTGGGCCATTTTTTTAATTTATTTTGCAATCGATTTAAAGTTTATTATGACCCCCCATATCAAAGAGAAAAATCCCCTGAACAGTATCTGCTGCCTAAAAGATTTAATTTCAGTGTTATTTTCGTGTACGAACAGTTTTTGTTTTCATGAAAGTTCCATTATAGGCGTTCAGATACTGCTTTACACGAGCGAGGTAAATGCTTTTGATTTTAAAACAATATTTTTTACGCAAAATACAAACATAACATCATTCAAATATAGCGTAAAACTTGTCATTCGAGACATAGACCCTCATTATTTATTTGCGTAAGTTATTGACAGAAGTTTATTTTTTAACTAACGCGCCACCTGTAAGTTCTGGTTTTGGAATGTTTCCCTCTGTTGCGAATTTTATCTGTGGTGTTTCGTTCGTGGCGTGGGGTGCATGTTGGTGTGTGTTGATGAGTCTGTGCACAGCCTTCTTTATCTCTCAAGCCATGCTGTTAAGTTTGGCAACCTCGCATTTAAGGACTGCGTGAACCGGTTGTCTGTCTTGTAAGACTATCTAATAATTAGTTTTCCAGCGACTTAATAAATCGTTATCCCGTGGGAAAGAAAACGTAGATAAAGGTCTTTCTTCTCTCTTTAGACTTGAGTCGTAATTCGACTTACAGCAGGGCAAACAACACCGGCGAGGCATTTGAAAATAAATTCATGATTTAATGTTGTGTTACGATTGGTTCTCTAGGATCAAATTGTAATTACAAATCGTAACTAAAACTATGAAAATACTCTAAAAACATACCTTAAGCTGGCAAGTCAAGTTAGGCTGTTTTAAAGCAATGAATAACTAATAAATTACTTAATTTTCACTCACAATATCAGCCACACAACAAATCAAAACAAATCCTTACGTCAAATGAAGATGACGTATTATCCAGCTAACTAAAAACTACAAGAAAAATGGTATAAAAACAAACAGCATAACTGCCATGTTATTTAGCCGGGTATTATTATGTGACTAAAATTAATGGTATCCAGCCAGAGTTGAAGTTAGTGAGACTCGGATTAGTTTTAACTTGGTCGTACTATCATAATGGCTTCTGACAGACAGTGCACTGCGTAAACCGGTTCACGGGCGACGTTGCCAGGACTTGCACAGCACGGCTTGAGAGATAAAGAAGGCTGTGGTCTGTGACTTAGACAGCTGACAGCTCCACTATTCTGTGCACACCGCTCACCACAGAGTTCGCCATTTTGTCAGTGTGGAGTGTGTGTTGCATGCATTGCAATCAAATCAAAACATTCTATACATGGAACCAGATAAAGATATTGAGGAGTGGTTGTTAAAATATGGTTTATAATTTAAATAATAGTCTATCTTTTCTGGTCCTTGTTTAAGGCGCTGTACATAGTGAATAGCCCGCGCGCCAAGAAAAATGCACAAAATCGAGTCCTGTATCAAATACACTAAAAAAATCGAAAATTTTCACATATCAAACCCTAGAATTAGGTGAGACCTATCTAAAACAGCCAGTTTCGTGTTGACATTCATAAACGTTTTGAAGATATTTTTGATGAAAAAAAATAGGCGGCGCACTTTTTTTCAAACAAAATATCTTGCAATCTGTTAAGGGTATCAACACAAAACTGGCTGTTTTAGATAGCTTTCACCAAATTCTAGGGTTTGATATGTGAAAATTTTCGATTTTTTTAGTGTATTTGATACAGGAATCATTTTTGTGCATTTTTTTTGCGCGCGGGCTCATTCACTATGCCCAGCGCCTTAATTTCAGTCTTAGCCTGAGCCCCATACTATTGAGAAACAACACCTTTATTATTAAGCTGACATAAAATGGTTTTTCTTGCCGTCAATATTATAATTTTTTGCTAACCACTTATTGCAAATCATTTTTATTTTATTGCGGGCAAAAAAATTGTTCGCTGCTCAAATTAAATAAAAGCTACATTTTCTTGCCGACTAAATAGTTATATTGCAGCCCAAAAAATTACTTCCATAAGTATCTGATTTAAGTATATACAATTTTTTACTTTAGATAATATTTTCACATTCAATGTAAATAATTTATTTATGGCATATTGAATAAAAACAATTGATTCTGATTCCGAATGCGACTGGGCTATAGTTGTGTTTGGTCGTATACATGCACTTTTCGATAGTGTGCGTGCTTTGCAGAGCTGTCAGTTTAGCGAGCGAACGTACACAATTTCATAATGTAACATGACTAGTTTAGATGGCGCTATTGTATCAAGCGTATTACTATTTTAGCAGGTATGATGTATTATTGTTTTAAATAGATTAATACTAGGCTTTATAAAATTCTCTGTTTTGTAGTTTGTTTTAACTACTTGCATAACTTTTATGAGGTGCTTCTTTAGCGAGGTGCGAGAATCGAAGCTTGGTTCATGGACGTGTTGAAGCCCAGGGCCCTTAGCCTGTAAGACAATGGTGCCAAAATGGGCTGTCAGGTGACGACTTCAATTACGATTTGCTAACGCTGTCTGTCCTTTTAATGTTTTTGTAGTACAGTAAAGAATATTTTGATTCTAATTCTAGAGGATTAGTTCTCTGGTTGTAGGAGAAAAACGAGGAGAGCCCGGTTTTGTCCTTCTGCCGGGAAGCCATTGACCCGCCATTGTCTTACAGGCTAAGGCCCCAGTTCGTCTCATTCGTTGTTCCAGAAGAGCCCGAGAATCTTGTTTCCCAGCTCTTCTCCCGGTTCTCCCCCCAGTTGCACAGGGGTTGTTGCGTGTAGATCGGCTGGCACAGTACTTCTTCGCAGCTTGTGCTCCATCCTCGCAATGTGAACCCAGCAGTGGCGTGTACAGCTCGGATCTCTTTGATGCTGCGTCTCGCTTCCTCTTCTTCGTCATAGCTTGCCACCAGATCGTCCATGTAGTGGTTCTGCGTGATGGCCTCCAGCGCGCGCGGGTGAGTTTGCGCGTGCTGGCGTGCGTTGTGGTTGCGCTCGTAGTGAGCTATGAAGGGCGAACTTGCTGCACCGAAGATCAGGCTTTTCATCTTGTAGAGCCGAGGTGGGTTGGTTCAGTCGTCTCCTCGCCATAGGTATTGCTGCGCGGGTTGGTCATCAGCGCGGATCTTAATGCGCAGGAACATTTCCTGTACGTCTGCGGTGATGGCGATCCACTTTTCTCGGAACCGGAACAGGATCCCCTGCAGTCATTGAAGCAGGTCCGGTCCCTCCAGCAGATGGTCGTTAAGGCTCACGCCGTGACTTTTTGCTGCTGCGTCGAACACCAGTCGTGTTTTCCCGGGTTTGTTGGGATTTTGCACGGCGAAGTGAGGCAGGAACCAGCAAACGGCGCTTGTTTGCTCAGAGCCGTCGCATGGCACCGCGTACCCTTTCTTCAGCAAGTTATCCATCTGCTTGGTGTACTCTTCAGCGAAGTCGGGGTTGGCGTCCATTTTTTGCTCAGTCTTCCGCAGTCGCCGGAAGGCTAGGTGGTAATTCGGTGGCATGTTCTTGTTGTCGCTTCGCCATGGTAGTCCGACTTCATAGCCACCGTCGATCTTTTTTATGGTTTGTTCCACGTACATGTTCATGTTCACGCCTTGTAGGCTCAGTGGGCGTCGCGGCCCCTCTGCTCCAATGTTCTGCGCCAAGTCCTCGTCGATGAGCGTTACGGTAGCGCCTTCATCCAGCAGTGCGTATGTGCTCATGTCCCCCCGTGGTCCAATGATGACAACTGGGCACATCTTCAACAGTACTGATCGTGAGTCGGTAGCGTTAGTGGTTGCTACCGACAGTACTGCTTCTATGCTGCTTGACGGTGTCGATGCTGCGGGTGTATCTTCATGCAGCATCGGATGATGTGGGCGATGGCAGCTGTTCACACCGCAGGGCTTGGCTTTGCAATAAATGCGCCGATGCTTGCTCTTGATGCATCTGAAGCATAGTTTCTTCTCTCTTACGAAGTCCCAACGTTCATTGATGGTCAGTGTTTTGAAGTTCGGGCACTGAGGTAATGTGTGAACTTCTTCGCATTTCGGGCATCGGTCGATCTCCTCGCTTGTCCCAACGACAGTGTAAATAGCGTTCGGCTTTTTCTTAGGGGCCAGGGCAGGTCGTTGTTCCTTCTTGGCAGGTGGTGCGGTGCTTGTGGATGGCGTGTAGTCGAACTTCAGTGCCCGGTCTGCCTCGCCCATGAGGAAGCGAGACAGCACGACGATCTCGGGTTCTGAGGTAATGTCGACTTCAGCGTAGTCGCACCATCGGGATCGGATGTGTGGACTAAGCTTGCCCAGTACTTCTTGCGCCATCATTGGGTTGTTTAGATAGCCCCGACGGTCGATGTTAGTCAGCACGCATATAATGTTCTGCACCTTGATCGCGAAGGTGTTCAATTCGCTGGCCGATGTCCCAGGTCGTGGCAGTTTCTTCATGTCTGCGAGGGCTTGTTCTACCATGACTTCTGGTCGCCCATAGCATTGTTCCAGTGTCTTCATGATGGTATCAGGATTTGATGCTGTATAGAGGAGCGTCGCCACTGTATCTCGTGCGGCTCCTTTCAGGGCAGTTCTCAGTCGAAGTAGGTTTTCTGTTGACTGGATCTGATACAGCTTCGTGGAGTCTCGCATAGCCGCTTGAAAGGGTAGCCAGTCGGTTGTGGTTGCACGGTCGTCGGTCATGGGCACGGCTAGCGATGGCGATTGAATTTGCAGTCTCATCCGTTGTTCGAGTTCGGCGCGGAGGGACGCGCACGCTCGGTCTGGATTTGCTCTTGCTCGGTGTCCTCCGCAGAGTCTCCCATGCTCCGTGTGAGAACCATTGTTCGTTCAAATGGTCGTGAACACGTGACAGCTGCGGCGTTGCTTCGGAGCTTAAGGCTGGTTATTATTTTTTCTTGGTTGCTTGATCCGGCTTCCGTAGTCGCTTGTTCTGTTCTTGATCCGGCTCCGTAAGACCAGTCACTGTTGTGGACTGTATAGGTCTTGAAGTAAAAACTCCGGTTCTGGATAGATTACTTGTTTTTTTATTGTTCACGAGCTATTGCAAGAGAAGTGTTCAGTGCGAATGGTGGTTGTGAACTGCGTGCCGGTACCATCATCAGTGGTCTTCTCACACTTCCCGCAAGGGAAGTGGAGGGTCGGGGTCAGGGCGTGACCCTCTTCCCGAGGGATCTTCCGCTGTCCGTGGCTACGGACAGGTCATTGGGTGGCCTTCCGGGCGGTGGTCTACACTGGGGGGACCGAGGTCAGGGGTCGTCGTTGGCGGTCGTGGAACCATCCAGGCTTCGGGGGACGAGCTTGGCGCGGCTGTCGGGCGGGCGCGCGTGCAGCGGGGCCAACCCGCGCAGGTGCTGCAGCTGCGACCGGTCCGCTCGCGCGAACATATCGGTCGCCAGCCGCTCCACGAAGGCGTCCAAGTTCTCCCACTTGAGGTCCCTCGCGATCGTCGCAATCCTCACGTAGCGAGGCGCGCCGACGATGGTGCGGAGAGAGAGATGCTCCTGGGCTCGGAGACGCTTCTTGTTTGTCTCCGAGACGAGCGCGAACCATGCCGGCGCAGCGTACGTGAGGCGGGGCCTAATGTAGGTCTTATAGACCCCGAGCTTCGATCGCAGAGGGAGACGGGAGGCGAGGATCGGGCGCAGCTTCGCGCGCGCCCCCTTCACCTGGTTGATGACCGCGTCGACGTGCGCAGCCATCGTGAGACCTCGGTCGATGGTGACCCCCAGATATTTGACCCGGGCTTGCCACTCAACTTCCTGTCCGTGCAGCCTGAGCGGCGGCGGCAGGTGGCGGCGGCCTGTCATCATGGCCTGTCTTCCCGACATTGACCGACAAGCGCCACATCATGAGCCAGTCGGGGAGAGCGTCGAGGGCACGCTGCATCTTCACTGAAGCGTGCGACGGTGAGATGGACGACGCCAGGTAGGCGGCGTCGTCGGCGTATAGCGCGAGTTGGACGCCCTCCGGGACTGGGATGTCGTCGGTGTATCGGGCGTAACAGGCCGGGGACAGGCAGCTTCCCTGTGGGACGCCAGCGAGGATAGGGCGTTCCTCTGACACGGCGTCCTCCACCGCCACTCTGAAGCGGCGATCCCTCAGGAATGAGGCCACGACGGTGATGAGGCGTCGCGGGGCAGGTGACGTCGACAGCTTGTACAGCAACCCCTCATGCCATACTCTGTCGATACTGACGTGCCGGTACTGAGAATGTACCGGCTTATAAAGGGATCGGGCCAGCTCGCGCCAGCCGTCCAACCAATCACAGGCCGCCTCGGTTCGGGCGGCCAATCAGAGCGCTAGAGCGCTCGATCGCTCGCTCGTAGTGCCTGGTTACACGGCTTAGGTCGTTAATGTAATTTTATACATATCTATAGCTTATTACTTATTTCTAAAGCCGTATCTGCGTCCGCTACAGTAATGGTTTTTTGCCAGTGTGTGTTCTAATGTGGCGAGCTAGGTTAACTTTTTGTGCTGCTTTATAATCACAAAAATTGCAGTGAAATGGTTTTTTTCCCGTGTGCGTTCTAATGTGACGAACTAGATTACTTTTTTGTGTTGCTTTAAAATCACAAAAATCACATTGATACTTTTCGCTTACGTGTGTTCTAATGTGACAAGTAAGAGTATTTTTTTCTACTGCTTTAAAATTGCAAAATTTACAGTGTAATGGTTTTTTGCCAGTGTGTGTTCTAATGTGGCGAGCTAGGTTACTTTTTTGTGCTGCTTTATAATCACAAAATTGACAGTGAAATGGTTTTTCTCCAGTGTGAGTTCTAATGTGACAAGTAACAGTACATTTTTCTGCTGCTTTAAAATCACAAAAATCACAGTGAAATGGCTTGTCGCCAGTGTGTGTCCATAAGTGAATAATTAGAGTATTTTTATTTGCTGTTTTATAATCACAAAAATTGCAGTGAAATGGCTTGTCGCCAGTGTGTGTCCCTGTGTGAATAATTAGACTATTTTTATATGCTGTTTTAAAATCACAAAAATTGCAGTGAAATGGTTTTTTGCCAGTGTGTGTTCTAATGTGACTAACTAGATTACTTTTTTGTGTTGCTTTAAAATCACAAAAAATACAGTGAAATGGCTTTTCGCCAATGTGTGTTCTGATGTGAAGAGTTAGAGTACTTTTTTGTGTGGCTTTAAAATCACAAAAATCACAGTGAAATGGCTTTTCGCCAGTGTGTGTCCTTGTGTGAATAATTAGACCATTTTTATTTGCTGTTTTAAAATCACAAAAATTGCAGTGAAATGGTTTTTTGCCAGTGTGTGTTCTAATGTGACAAACTAGATTACCTTTTTTTGTTGCTTTAAAATCACAATAATCACAGTGAAATGGCTTTTCGCCAGTGTGTGTCCTTATGTGAACAATTAGAGTATTTTTATTTGCTGTTTTAAAATCACAATAATCACAGTGAAATGGCTTTTCGCCAGTGTGTGTCCTTATGTGAACAATTAGAGTACTTTTTTTTGTTGCTTTTAAATCACAAAAATCACAGTGAAATGGCCCTTTGCCAGTGCGTATACCTTTTACCTTCACCTTTAAATTAAGACGATGTGTGGTTTTATATTCACACATGTTACACAATGTAATATTTCTTAGAGATCTCGTTAAAGAAGTATTATATTTATGATTATTTTTCCTGGCATGAGTTTTTATGTTTTGCATCGAAGTAACAAATCTGGACCCACACATATCACATACAGAACTAATTTGCTTGTCATGTAATATTGCATGCTTTTCAAAATGTTCTTTTGAAATACCTTCAAAGTCACACACAGTGCACTTTAGAGAAAGAGATTCAACAATGATAATATTGCTAGATGTGGAGTTGTGCACACTTGTCATGTGTTGTTCCAAAAATGATTTGGCAGTAAATTTCTCGTTACAGTGGTCGCATACAAAAGTATTTGCTACAATTGTTTGAGTGTCTGGTTTACACTTGGTGAACTCTGAGGGGGTCGGGTTGATTTGGTTGGTTTGTTCACGCAGTCTGTTACAGTTGGCACGTACGCGAAGCAGCTTCACTGCACTCTTCAGTGCTTGATACACCTCGCTTCTTTCTAGATCCATTGTTGTTTCTGTCAGGTCACTCTGAGGCAGGAGTTCTGTGAATTGTCAAGTTTCTTAATTTATTTTAAGTAGGTAACTAGGTATCGTAATCCTACAGCTAATTTCTTATCAGTCATGGAGATTCATAATCTTATAGAAAATTTTTACATCTAGCTCTCCTAGCCTTAATTTCCTGCAAGCGTAGCATAAGGCTGGGTTTTATCCTTCTGAACCTACGAAAAAATAGTTCTGAACCATACCTAAGTACGCTGATGGACGCCGGCGATCACCACGAAGAGGTTTTGTACCATCCTCCTCCTATTGCAGTCGGAGTATTTTTCATAAAACAAATCATGAAGTCACTCAAACTCAAAACAAATAACACGCTTAGTGATGGTGAGTCAAGTTGGTGGGACAACCGCTTAGGTTATGTTTCACGCAACAGCCCCGGCGGGCACAGCACTTTTTGGCAATATTGTTAGGTAAGAGAGCTCTAGGCTAATAATAAAATCCGCTTTGCTTTGAACTAATAACACGGCCGGAACAATCTTAGCTCACACAACAAACGAACAAAACGAAAACCAAAGAGTAGTATAAATATACCACAGAACACAAAATATACCAAAACGAAAACCAAACACAAAGGGCGATTCTGTCTAAAACTATACTAATCTGACAGCACTAAAAGTGACAGATAATGTACCAAAGTGACAGATAATGTACTAAAGATGACAGCTATCTGTCACTTTAGTACATTATCTGTCACTTTAGTGCTGTCAGATTAGGAATAGTTTTAGACAGAATCGCCCTTACTAGTTGTGTTCGTACATTAAGGGCGATTCTGTCTAAAACTATACTAATCTGACAGCACTAAAAGTGACAGATAATGTACTAAAGTGACAGATAGCTGTCATCTTTAGTACATTATCTGTCACTTTAGTGCATTATACTTCATGCTTCGTCCTCGAGATTAGCATAAGACACATGTAGTTACGCATTATGGTGTCGCCATTCCAACACTATTTTGAGAAACACTGTTTAGTTAGTTTTTTTATTGTAGGGTAGGTATTTCGTTCCTACTGACAGCTGCTACCGCGTCAAACTTCATTCGCGTTTTTAGTGCTCCGCCGTTCCACACGCTTCTCACAAAAAATATATTTAAAAATACTAGTTTTCTCAAAATGCCTAAAGGAAGTGTCCTGATTACTCCTGATGACGATTTAGACGACGAACTAATCAATGAGTTTAAAAAAAACTGAAAAAACACGTAAACCTCCGGCTTTTCGATCGGACGACTCGGACGTTCAAGTACGTGGCAAACCCAAAGTACTGTTTCTTTCTAGTGAGCAAACAGATTTTCATCCTTTATTGAGCTTCGTGAGCTTCAAAGCAAATACAACTCGGACAGTACGTGGCAAATCCAAGGGACTGTCTCTTTCTAGTGAGCAAACAGATTTTCATCCTGTATTGAGCTACGTGAGCTACAAATCAAATACAACTCGGACTGTACGTGGCAAATCCAAGGGACTGTCTCTTTCTAGTGAGCAACCAGATTTTTCATCTTTTATTGAGCTACCTACAAAGCATATAGAACTCCGACAGTACATGCTAAACCCAAGGGACTGTCTCTTTCTAGTAAGCAAACAGATTTTCCATCCTGTATTGAGCTACGTGAGCTACAAAGCAAATAGAACTCGGACAGTACGTGGCAAACCCTAGGGCCTGTCTCCTCTATTTTGCTGCTCCAATAGCATGCTATACGCATTTTAGATCGTTAAATTACAACCGACATGTCATGGCTCAATACGATGGATGATGGACTACGTGAGCTACAAAGCAAATAGAACTCGGACAGTACGTGGCAAACCCTAGGGCCTGTCTCCTCTATTTTGCTGCTCCATTAGCATGCTATACGCATTTGAGATCGTGAAATCACATCCGACATGTCATGGCTCAACACGACACACGGGCGCGCGGTTCAACTGCCCAACGCTCAGCCCGCACCTCAACCACGCGTGGACCAACCAGCGGTACAGTAAACAGTACAACCGTCATCGCTCCATTTACCCGCACATCAACCGCCCGCGTGAGAAACGCCCGCCGTGCCCGCCTCAACTAATCGAAAATCTGATACGATACGATACGGTACAAACGCCCGCGGCCGAAACCGATAAAATACCACGCTAAGGCCAAAAGTGCCAGATTCTGCGCAACCACCAGAGCCCAAGTCCAGAGCCCAGAAATCAAGTATCGACAAAACAAACAAGTTGCTGTCAAATTTGAACAAGCAGCTGTTGACGGACTTTTGAAGGCTGTCGAATATCTGCAAATTGCACTCTTATCGACCCACCGGTGTTAAACGCCCAGCTAGAAGGAGTCACTTCAGAGTTGGTGGTGAAGTGTGGTAAAGCAAAAGCATACTGCCGCTATCGCCTGCCTTGGCGAAGTGATATCACTGCTTCTTTCTGCAGATAATAAGGATGCCGGCCGTAAGTATTTTTTACGAGATACCTATATTGGTAAAAATTTGCAAATACTATCAAATCCTATAAATATAAAAAAAATAAAAAAAAAAAAAAATATTGAAAATTTAAACTGGAAGAATCCGCTCCCGGGCCGCAGGCCGGCAGCTGTACGGCCGCCGGGACCGGCCGTTGCCGCCCGCCGCCGCCCGCCGCGCGCCCGCGCGCCTTTTACTACAAGAAGTTCATCGGCCAGCGAACTACCGCCACTGGCCGGCTGTTCACTCTTCGCAGTGGGCATTCATTACTGACGATCCTAGTCATACATTGTGGGTTGTTATTATAATACACCATTTTCATGCCTTGTAATATAAATGAGTCTCCCCGTAAGAATATCTTATTTCGATATTGATATGATATGGTTCATTTTCTAGAATCGATAAGCAGCCTTTTAACTATAGGCTACTTCTGAGTGCAAACCGATGGACGATGAATTCGTATCTCCGGTATTTTTAATCTCTAAGCCAAACGGTATAATGAGATTTCATCGATACCTACTAAACATTTTAGAATCGAACCTACCCTCAAACGATCAAAAAATGTTTGATTGACTCAAAAAATTACCTAAATTTGTGTTGACTTAAAAAAAATGCCTTTTTTCTTCTTAGTATTGATCCTGATCATAAAATTACCTTCAATTTAAATAGGAAAAACATTTTTATATTTATGAAATTAACGTCCTACCGTTTGGTTGGACTCAATACAGCCCCATGCGTTTTCACAAAGTTTAGAAAACCTGTCGTAAGACTATTACTTACGTTCTGTACGATATTTAATGTTATCTACCTACGAGTAGGTACTTAGTATCTCGGTGATTTTCATACTTGGTCCTATTTTTTCACCCCATAGGATAAAACTATGATGACAATCTTCGCAAGCTGGATGTTATTCAAATACTTTTTACTGCGTTAAGATATATTATTAAAAAAAAAAAAATAATAATAATAATAATTCTCAAAATCTCTAAAGCTCCAATTTGGACTTTCCGTATAAAAAATAATCGCTCAAAAATAACATTTTTATAAATCAAACTACAAGATTAGTTTAAGCTTTATACGTATTAGTTTCAGCTTTTCCAACAGTCGAATACAGTTGGATGTAGAAAAACATTTATCGATTGATGACGATTTATGAAGATCTTTGATTGTACCTGATTTACTGTGGTAGAAACAAGCGATTTTAAGCTTTGTTTGTAAAGTCAAAAGTGATGATTATTACTACATTATTATCAACAGAAGAATTTTTCGGATGACTCTCAACAACTGGGGAGTTTCTTGCGGAGACAACTGTAACACCGCCAGTAGACTACCGTGGTCCGATTCGGAATGTTCTTACCACATACCTACATTACCTTAAAATTCCAGCGGCTTTTCTTGGCCAATAATACTCAGATTGTCTTGAGAATCGATAATACGACCGCAATCTCGAATTTAATAATATAAAAAAGCATGAGCGGTATCAATTTTCCCCATTGGTGTGAACAGCGTAAACTATTTAATTTTGTTCTCGTATCTTATACCTACGCTCATCATGTCATCGCCGATGCCGATTCCAGACGCGGTCACCCAGACATCGAATGGGAGCTTGCTCAGTAGATATACCTTCGGTGAGACGGTTAACCAGATTGAATCTCCTGACATTGACTTATTTGCAAGTAGAATAAATAAAACACGTGGCAGACCCTGATGCCTGCCCCGTAAACGCATTCACATATTATCTTATTTGATTTTATATTTTCACGCGTTTCAGCCGTTTACCGTGATGCATAAAATAGTATCACCGACAGAGCCAAAAGTATACTTATAGTACCTACCTTTGTAAACCTCACAACCATGGTTTCCTTTATATTACTTAGAGCTCTTTGGTCACAGAACCATAACAAAGCATAGAAGCAATTTTTTTTACTTAATTTTAACTCATTAAGTATTTCAGCCGTCAGAAACTCAAAACATGCACTACCCTAGTGGTAATAGTCTTCTAACAACGAACATTACGAACAATTACTTGCATCCGCTCTTCACGTTGTGTTTTCATAGCTATCAAATAGGTAACCACAAAAAAAAAAAAAAAAAACGGTATTATTTACTTATTTTATGGTTGAGTAAAGTTGTACTCGTATAACCAAAGTGACAATACGCCACATTCAAACTCACGCTTAGTGTACTATTAGGTGATCCTAGCACGATCCTAGCAATAACGGAACAATTAAACAATTATTATTGTTTAATTTACTAACAACAATTATTGTTGAAAGGCGTATTCCGCCTTCGTCCTTCTCGACCTAAATATAATGCCACTTGAAATAACTCCATAGTTTCGAACAGTCTTGCTCTGTGGTATTCAAACTACCTATAGTTAAAACATTGCTTGTAACTTCATTAGCTCTTGTTACCTACATCCATCACACAGAGCATAAATTAATATGCAAATATTCACAACAAAAATACTTTAACTATTCCTGATTATATTAAACTACCCGTCCAGGTTTTTGTCAACCTGTTCTTTGCATTCCGTTTTTCAACGAGAAGCCTTAAATTTGCCCTGCTCGAGCTTTACAAGCCCTTATTACTAACAAATAACCAAATCTTTGCACAAAATATTCACTTACCTACAATTTCTAACATCGAAAGGTCTTTTAGTACCCAAACATTGATTAGGTGGACTAAAAGTATCTAGGTACATTACCTATTATGTTTCTGGCATCAATGTATCACACTTTTTCGCTCACAGCTCGCGGCGTGCTGCCGCGTTTGTTTGACCAAATTAGGCAAACCGCAGGCTGGAGCGGGTCTTCAAATACTTTAATGAAATTGTATAGTGTACCAGTTCTATCTAACTGATGCCACTAATTAATACATTATTTAGCAACTGCTGCAACTAAATTCATAATTCAAAGTTATGATGATACCTATCAATTTAAAAATCAACTATGATTAATATTATCTTATTAATAAGGTACACAAGTCATATTATTAATTTTTGCAATATTTTAATTTACTTAACTATTTTTATTCAAATCCATGTAAAGATTAAAACATAATGATTGTGTTTTGATAACAAACACTCAAAATGGGGATATTTTACGCAATTATATCTCTAAAAGTCTACATGTGTCTTATGCTAATCTCGAGGACGAAGCATGAAGTATAATTGATGATTAATCGAACTTACCTGTAAGTGAAGTTCTATCATAATTATACGAAGGCTTCGTCCGAAGAGATTAGCATCCCTCCCTCCCTAGCTTGACAGCATCACCCAAAGGAATTGTCGTAAAATATTGGCAGATTCCTCTCAACTAAATGAAGTTTGACGCGGTAGCAGCTGTCAGTAGGAACGAAATACCTACCCTACAATAAAAAAACTAACTAAACAGTGTTTCTCAAAATAGTGTTGGAATGGCGACACCATAATGCGTAACTACATGTGTCTTATGCTAATCTCTTCGGACGAAGCCTTCGTATAATTATGATAGAACTTCACTTACAGGTAAGTTCGATTAATCATCAATTATCTGTCACTTTTAGTGCTGTCAGATTAGTATAGTTTTATACAGAATCGCCACTAGTATCTGTCACTTTTAGTGCTGTCAGATTAGTATAGTTTTAGACAGAATCGCCCTTATCAAGTCCAAAGAGGTTCGCACTTCACAGAACACAAGTTAACACAACTCATCTGCCAGCCACGCTTGCCCATCGAGGGTGGGGAGCCGTTTTCAAAGCAGTTCATAGATGGCGCTTATAACCGGAACACGACCACAGAACAATTACATAACACGACTCTCAAATATTTCGGTGTTCTATTAAAAGTTTTTTGTTTCAGCACCATCTTGTGTCGAATAGCGAAACTAAAAGGATCGGTTTAGTTTAAACTCTAATTTTTAATTCGAGTCCACGGAATGACAGTTGCTACAAAGGCTTTATCTGACAGTTGCATACTAGCAACTGTCATTCCATGGTCTCGAATTTAAAATTAGAGTTTAGGTGACATTTGACAGTCTCGTGTTGCGGTTATAAGCGCCATCTACGAACTGCTTTGAAAACGGCTCATTCCGTCAAAACATGTGGCGACTCCGGCGTTCTGTGCTCCGGCGGACCAAGTGAAACAAAGAATATACTACCCTTACGAAAATAAAAATCCGCCTGTCTGTATTTATTTTATATGACACAGCGTCCAGTAGCGGCGGATTATTGCGCTGCGGGCTGTGCGGCCCACCCCGCCCCGATCCACTGCTAGAGTGGACGCTGTTTTATATGAATACAGGCAGGCGGATTTTTGCATTGCGATTATTTGCGATGCACCCCGGCCCGATCCGCCTAGTGGACGCCAGGCTGTAACGTTATGGGGCGTATCGATGGCGTCCCAGTAGAAGGACAAAACAGGGATTTCCTCGTTTTTATCCTACAACCAGCGAACAAAAAAAATAGTTCTAAAAGCTGTGACAGATGGCGTTGACCCGACATGTGGGGTCTATCACAGGGTAAATTAGTGCTTACAGAAAAGTCTTCTTCACTTCATTGCTCTGTGACTTCATAGACTTCATTCCATTTTGGTACATGAAAAAGTGCACGACTTTGTTATTGTTCTTCTAAAACCGGAAACACTTCATTTTCCCTCCGGTCCGTAAGGACTGAATCTCAAAACGCCCTGATTTCATTGTGACTGAATTTCAATTTGCCTTTGTCCCATAATGACTGAAATTCGAAATGACTTAATTTCAGTTTGTCCAAATCTCAATTAGCCTTAGTCCCAAAATGACTGAAATTCAGTATGGCTTCACACAATAATGTCTGAAAAAACAAGAGATGAATGATGTACAATTGCGATTAAACCCTATTTCAATTGTACCCTAGCGAAATAAAACGACAGTTTAAGTATGATATCATGAATTATAATGAAAAAAAAAAAAAAAACTTTAACTAAAAAGTTTTCCTTAAACTATAGGTAACAAAAATATTCATTGAAACGAAATTAAATTCAATTATTCTCTCTGGTACCCAGCAGTACGAAGTACCCAAACGTTTTTTAATAATAGCAATGATTAGAAATGAAAATTAAGTCTTCCGACATTATTTTATCACAAATTGATAGCTACTGAAAAGTAACTGTCGTATGACATAAATACAGCGATGTCAGGAACGTTGTAGCTAGTAGGCATCAACATGAAGGAGGTTTACCGGAGGGGAAACTCTATGCTAAAAACTGTAATACATACAGCCGTCAAACTTGTGATTATTCGGCTTGGGATTATTTTAATAAAAAACAGCTAAGCGCGAGTCGGACTCACGCACTGAGAGTCCGTGCAGCCCAGCGAGCAGAAGAAAACATGGAGATCTCACTAGCCCTGAGAAATGACCTAATGCATATGGTTCTCGTATGGGCGGAGTCTACAGATGGTTCCTCTCAAGATTTTAGTGATTCGATAGACGTGACTTAAAGAAGATGTCAGTTTGACGCTGTCAGTATAATACTTCCAATAACATCAATAGCGCAAAAACTATCCACCAATGACGGAGTTTCTTGTTTTCTTATTGGTTTAAAATATTTTTAACAAAGCTGTCTGCGCGAGTAGATGCGTGTGCCGATTTTAAAGGATGGGTAAGCTTAAAGAAATGCTTCCATGTTTTTTTTCCTTCGCCGGTGCAGCCAGACTTTTTAGTTGTATGGCGGTACGGAACACTCAACATGCAAAATTATTTTAGTTTTTATCCCCAATTAACAAAAAGCGAGATGTTTAATAAAAAAAGTCTGTCAGTCTGTGAGTTTGTCCGTACCTAGCTCTAAAACGGGTGAACCAATGCGGTTATCGTCAATATGGTTTTCAAGTATTTTCACAATAACTGTACCACATTCACAAGACAGTTCGAAATTCAGTCATTATAGTGTGAAGCCATATTGAATTTCAGGCATTTTGGGATTAAGGCAAATTGTGATTTAGACAAACTGAAATTAAGTCATTACGGATTTCAGGCATTATGGGACAAAGGCAAATTGAAATTTAGGCACAATGAAATCAGGCCGTTTTGAGATTTGGTCCTTACGGACCGGAGGGTTCATTTTGGTCCACCACTAATACCAAAAAGGCCAACGAGCGCGAACTGGCATAAAAAAAGAACATGTCTCGTCAGCGACATCTAGTTACAGGAACTACAATTTATGAGCTATCAGAAGGAAGATCCCCCATTATTCAGTTATCTATCTCAATGGGCATCGTCAAATAATATTTTTTATTCTATAAATCGAAAATATAGACAAATATAAGAAACTAATTTGAATATTTTCTTAATTGTTAATGTAAATATTTTTTTATTAATTATTTAAAATTTTCAAAAGTTTTGTGTATGACGTCACCATAGGCATTATGTACTAAGTTCATTGCATTCATTCATGCTCTTAAAAAATAAAAATATGTAGACGTTTGACAAATGTCAGTGTCAAGTCAACAAGAAGGTTATTTTCTCAGTTATTTGACACTTTTGACAGTTGTTGTTGACGAATGTATTTTTTTAAATACCTATTTGTAGGCAATGGAACTACCGCATTAGAGGCTATGATGACGTCATCGAAAGAAAAATGAAGTAAACATTTTTGGCGGAAATATTAATAATCCGTTTTAATTTTACTTATTTAAACCCCTAATAGTAATCAGTATGCCTATTCCTCGAAATGGTTTTCAATTTACGACAATCGATGCCTCACTGATCAATGCCCATTGAGCATGCCCTATGTCACAGCCTTCTTTATAAAGAAGGCTGTGCCTATGTCCACCATCCTCCCAGAATTATTATTGTCACGTGTCAGACGTGCGGAGCTAAGCCCCAATTTGTGGACGTAGTGTTATATTCTCTTTGTTTGTGGCAGAGTGCTAAAGAAACGCCAATTATACAACAATAATCATTTATTTATTCTATCAACATTTATAACAAACTACCACCTTTTAGTAAAATCACGTAAATTAAACTTTGACTTTTTGGGATTCAAACAATAAGTTGATGATAGAAGGTACTTGAATCCGCGCGGGATGAGAATGCGATGCGACCTTTTGGAACTGAGACGCGCGCGGTAAGCAAACTCGCGTCGAAGAAACCTTGTCAAAGTAAAATAAAGTATATTTTCGATTGGCTTTGACAAGGTTCCATCCCATTCTCATGCCGCCCGCATTATTCTAAATCGCTCCCAATGAGCTTACCTACCTAACATACAAACTTCGATCAATTCGGTGCATACGAATCATGAAACGCAGACACACTCGTATGGAAAGTACTAATTTCATTCAGCATTCAGCAAATCTCAATGTTTAATTACAAAACAATTAGAAAATATACATTTTTTTTAACAATTAACAATTTTTGAACTAAGGAATACATAGATTTTGGTGTCCATAGTTCTGCCGACTACAATCTATGTCTGTACGTTTTGGAAAAAAGTGACTTGAGCTGAAAAGGAAAACGTACCCATAAGCTGCAGAAACAGTTGACACAAAAGTCAAAATCTACAAAAACTATTGATTGGATAATATTTAGGGATAGCAAAACGACTTCTTCGTTTACTCCGTTTGTATGGGCGAGAGTGCCGCAAAGCGCGCGGTAGTGCGCGCAAAGAAAAATGTAAAAAATCGATTCCTGTATCTGATACATTAAACGAATTGAAAAAGTAAACATATCAAACACTATCTAACAAACACAGCCAGAGATGGGTAAATGCCCGGGATAAAATCCACCGCTGGGTTAAAATCCATTTCTGCCCAATAAACGCCGGGCATTTTTAATAAAGGTCGGGCGGAAATTAAATTATTTTTTTACTTAAATTCGGTTACAAAAGAACTTTATTTTGACGAGAATAGGTTGGGTAGGCTCTATGAAGCAAAAAAGGTCCTATGGCTTAGTCCCGGGAAACGCACCGATTTTGAGTTACGAGGTCTTGAAAAATAAAAAACTGAAAATTATTGGCGGGCGTCGGGAAACCAGTAACTCGGGTTGGGTAGGTCCTAGTAAGCAAAAATGTTCCTGTAACTTGGTGCCGGGAAACGCACCGTTTACGAGTTATGAGACTTTGAAAAAAAAAAATATAACTGAAAAACGGTGCATTTCTCGGCATAAAGTTACAGAACTTTTTTGCTCTCCAGGACCAATTCAACAGGTCTCCGATAAAAAATAATAAAAAAAAAATATTTTTTTTGGTAAAGAAATTTCTAAGTGTTGGGCCCATAGCGCCCCTTACACTACACAGCAACCAATTTTCTTACCTTTTTCGTCACATAATATTATCCCAATAGGGTTTTGTATACAAAAAAACTAATTTGTAGTGAATTTTCATTTATGCCCGCCGAAATGGGCAGAAATCCATTTCTGCCCGATTAAAACCCTTTCTGCCCGATTAAAATCGTTTGGGCAGAAAAGGCAGAAATTCATCGCCCATCTCTGAACACAGCCAGTTTCATGTTGATATCCATAACAGATTACAAGTATTTTCGCTGAAAAAAGCGCGCCGCCTATATTTTTTTCAGCGAAAATATCTTCATAAATTTAATGAATATCAACACGAAACTGGCTGTGTTAGATAGCTCTCATCTATTTCTAGTGTTTGATATGTTTACTTTTTCGATTCATTTAGTGCATTTGATACAGGAATCGAATTTGTAAATTTTTCTTTGCGCGCGGGCTATTTACTATGCACGGCGCCTTAATTCTTCTACCACACAATATGTATAGGCGATGGCGACATAATCAAGTAACACTGCTTGTTAAATAGTTTAAATTCGTCATCGCATCATTCACTACCTACAAATATAAACTCTAATTCATACAAATAAAGCCCATACTCATAAAAAAATAACAACAGAAATAGTTTGAGCTTGCTTGTGTGGGTTTCAAACAACTTTAAACATATAAAATTAAATGCAAAGCAAAATATAAATAATATTCTATATACAGTACTCCGGCGGCGGCAAGCGAAGCTCGTTTTTTTCACAGTAAAAAACTAAGGCCTTTGCATCTACGTAATGGGATGATTTATACAGCGTGCAGTGGCACCTCCACTCACACTAGATGGATGAAGAGACCACTCGACGCTGCAGTGCCTGGGACATTGTTTTAGATAGAGTAGGCTTGCCCAGCACCTATACCATCCTGACAACTTATCCTGAGTTCCTGACCGCACCTGTGGGCTAGTTAGAGTTATAAACCTATGGATATTGGATACGCTTGAACCCTTTGATACATGGTACACTTTCTGTTGCATGTTGTCACTAGGAGGTCGCTTTTGCGACGCCCACTAGCGCGGGTCTCACGCAGCGCTCCTTCAGTTTGTAGCCCACTTTGGACACGGCGACTACCGTGCCAGCCTCCGCGCCTTCGACTTCCTGCGAAACACACAGTCAACGATTAACATGGTCCTATTTTCATAAAACATAGTTTATTATGACAATTGGGTACGCAAAGTTTTTTGTTCGAAAGTCCGTTATTGGCTTAAACTTATCTTTAGACAATATTGAGAAACTAATTTAAATATTTTTTATTTTGGTCCAGTAGTTTTGTTTTTATGCGCTAAAATGTTTTGTTCCTATGACCGCCAACAGTATGCAGACCGTCGCGTGAAGGTCATAAAACCGTATCTTTGAAACGTTGTAAAATCCAAACTACTGAACCAAAATAAAAAATATTCGATGTATATTGCGTAGCCGATCTGACATGAGGAAGGTTACAATAGTTATTTGTTATGCAAGAATGCAAAATTATTGTTTGCGGCGAGTGCTTGTATTGAAAACCGAGCTAGCGAAGGTTTCTAAAATTGAGCCACGAGCGTAGCGAGTGGTTCAAAAAAAGAAACCTGAGCGTAGCGAGGTATTCAGAAGCACGAGACGCAAATAATATTGCATTCGTGCGAAACACAAAACTTTTCATCTCACAGAAGCGAGGAAATGACTTTGTTAGCCAAGCGGGACAAACTATAAAGACAACTACTTACAGGCAAAACAGGTGAGTCAAATAAGTTCCTTTTAAAAGCATATTTTACTGTAGTTGCGGCTGCCGCACTAAAGTTTTGAGCTTCGTTGGTATTAAAACCATTCGTTTTATTAATAATTTCCTGAAGTTTATTTATCCAGACACAAAAATAATGTAAATAAAAGAATGTTTTTTTTTCCGGGTGCATTCTGAACTTTTACTATATAAATTAAAAATTTCTAGGGCGCGGGAAAGACTGTCCCGGCGTCGCGTTCAAATTTCGAAGCGCACAAAAGTTCAGATAGTTTAAATCCGGCCTTTACACGATCGTAAGTTACTAGTAACATCAAACTTTCCGAGCGTGGGAGATGAAAAGAAAGTTTGTTACTTACCGACCACTCAATGAACGTCGAATTGTCATAATAAACTATGAATTATTGTATTTATATGGAACGGGCACATGGTTGATGGTAGTACTCGCGGAGACATACAGTCCATGTTAATAAATAGGTTTACTGAGATTTTTAGGGTTCCGAACCCAAAGGGTAAAGGACCCTATTACTAAGACTCCGCTGTCCGTCTCTTAGTCTGTCACCAGGCGTGAACCGTGATAGTTAGACAGTTGAAATTTTCACAGACGATGTATTTCTGTTGCCGCTATAACCGCAAAAAGTAAAAAAAACAGAATAAAACTAATATTTAAGCGGGCTCCCATACAATAAATGTGATTTTTTTGCTCGATATTGATAACGACAACAGTACGGGCAGCATGGTAAGCCCGAGATAGGCCCTTCTCTATGCAAAACTGTCAACTTGTCGGTCGGGCTCGAGTTGGCTCTACGCCAACATGGCGATGGAGACAAAAATACAACATTTTTATTAAAATGGAAATAACTACTTTTTGCTCGACATGAACCTAATCTATTGCCATCTCGAGTCCCGCCTGCCATGCTCGCACAATAGACATGGCACGTCTGTCACTCGAGTTCGAGAGAGTGTCAAAACGACCATGCTAAGCATACAGGTAGACGCTTGAGATATTCACAGATTATTTAGTTATACAAGGTGTTATTTTGCATCTATCACCTATATCGTCTGTCTTCGTCCGACGTCGGATGACGGGATTAGGCGACGTTCGACGCTTTGACCAAAGTTGCTGGATATTAAAACTTCTTGGCGTGTTTCAGGAATAAAGCAAATTAAAATGTACCCTGTATAATCCTCATACCTGTTGGAAGAGTGCCTCGTGCAGGTTTGGGTCGAACTTCTCACGAAGGGGCGACACCGCCACCAAACCGTGTCGGTTGAACACCTGCGAAGCAAAAGTACGGTATATTTAGAAGTCATTAAGACGAAATACGACGCACAACACTAGGGCCGCCAATGAAAAAAAAAACATATCTTCTTTTTGGATGCGTTTTCTACTAAAAACGCTCCTGCGATTTTTCAACGCGAGGCTTAACTATTTTTAGGACCTATGGTTTGGATTCCAGATCCTAGAACCTACGAATGCAATCGATTCTCGCCAGGAGCGTTTTTTGCTAAAAACGCATCCAAAAAGAAGATATTTACAAAATCGCTGAACATACATGGGGGTCCGAACCCAACATCATCGGCGAAATAAAATCCCACCGACTCCGTTGGCTTGGTCACCTGGAAAGAATGGGAGAGGATCGGGCAGTCAAGAGGGCCTACCTTGGAATACCAAGCGGTCGAAGACCAGTCGGCCGTCCCAAATACCGCTGGAGGGATGAAGTCGGCAAGGACCTGCATGAACTACAGGCAGGCGACTGGAAAGCGACCGCGCAGGACAGAGACCAGTGGCGACTTCTTGTGTCTGAGGCCAAGACCCACTTCGGGTCGCTGAGCCAGCGGAGTAAGTAAGTAAGTAAGTATACATGGGGGTGATTCGGGTACCCCTAGGGGTGCTCTATCTCTGGAATTCAGCTTGACACTCTTTTTTGGGACACCCTGTATATTTAGAAGTGCTTTATTTTTAAAACAATGTCCCAGGCACTGAAGCGTCGAGTGGTCTCTTCATCCACCTAGTGTGTTTGTGAATGAAGGTGCCACTGGACGTTGTATAAATCATCTCATTAAGTAGATGCAAAGGCTCTTAACTCTTAGAGGATTCACAGTGGTGTTATCTACATACAAACGTAGTCCCCGATTTCCTCCCTGGATATTTCACAAGAGCAAACATTTTTGGTATGCTGGGACATCCCCCCCTCCGCAGACAGTAAGTCGAGCTATAGCAGTAAGTCGAGCTATAGCAGTAAGTGTCTAACCTGCGTGAGTTGCGCGTGCGTCAGACGCACGCCGTCGTGTAGCGAGCGCAGCGCCGCGGCCGAGCCTCCCCCCTCCACAGACAGTAAGTTGAGCCAGGGCAGTAAGTCTCTAACCTGCGTGAGTTGAGCGTGCGTCAGACGCACGCCGTCGTGTAGTGAGCGCAGCGCCGCGGCCGAGCCTCCCCCCTCCGCCGATAGTAAGTCGAGCTATATCAGTAAGTCTCTAACCTGCGTGAGTTGCGCGCGCGTAACGCCGTCGTGTAGCGGACGTAGCGCCGCGGCCGAGCCTCCCCCCTCCGCAGACAGTAAGTCGAGCTAGGGCAGTAAGTCTCTTACCTGCGTGAGTTGCAAGCGCGTCAGTCGCAGGCAGTCGTGTAGCGAACGCAGCACCGCGGCCGAGCCTCCCCCCTCCGCAGACAGTAAGTCGAGCCAGGGCAGTAAGTCTCTAACCTGCGTGAGTTGCGCGCGCGTCAGTCGCACGCCGTCGTGTAGCGAACGTAGCGCCGCGGCCGAGCCTCCCCCCTCCGCAGACAGTAAGTCGAGCCAGGGCAGTAATTCTCTAACCTGTGTGAGTTGCGCGCGCGTCGGTCACACGCCGTCGTGTAGCGAACGCAGCGCCGCGGCCGAGCCTCCCCCCTCCGCAGACAGTAAGTCGAGCCAGGGCAGTAAGTCTCTAACCTGCGTGAGTTGCGCGCGCGTCAGTCGCACGCCGACGTGTAACGGACGCAGCGCCGCGACCGAGCCTCCCCCCTCCGCAGACAGTAAGTCGAGCTATATCAATAAGTCTCTAACCTGCGTGAGTTGCGCTCGCGTAACGCCGTCGTGTAGCGAGCAAAGCGCCGCGCCCGAGCCTCCTCCCTCCGCGCACAGTAAGTCAAGCTATAGCAGTAAGTCGAGCTATACCAGTAAGTCGAGCCAGGGCAGTAAGTCTCTAACCTGCGTGAGTTGCGCGCGCGTCAGCCGCACGCCGTCGTGTAGCGAGCGCAGCGCCGCAGCCGACCCTCCCCCCTCCGCGCCGCCCTCCGCAGACAGCGACGAAGGCACGCTCTCCGCCGCCACTGTCAGGGTGTCTGCCACCTGAAATTGACACACGAATAGATGGTAGCGTCCCTCCATTTCTAATGAGATTTAGGCCGCTTTTTCAAAGTCAAATTACCTAAAACGAAGAGTACCGTCCAAGCAACCCAAGTCTTCTGATTGGTCGGCCATTTTGTTTTTTATTTCCATCCAAGGCAAATTTGAAGAGTAGAGCTCTGTCCTTTTTGCGCCCATAGACAAAATATCAGAAGAACCGACCAATCAGAAGCCCCGGCTCTCTTGGACGGTGCTCGTCATAGAGTAAATTGTACTTGGATAATTACTCTTCGTTTTATTGTAATTTGACTGTGAAAACGCGGCTTTAGAGCCACGTTTCCACAGACTTGCAAAACTAAAACCAAAAGGACCATCCAAGAAAAAAGACGCTTCTGATTGGTCGATTCTATCCGAGGGTTTACATTTTAGCGAGCTTGTCTCTGGCTCGGATGGGATCGACCTATTAGAAGCGTCAATTTTCTTGGACGGCACTCTTCGTTTTACGTAATTTGACAGTGAAAACGCGGCTTAAGTTTTGCATTGTCAGCGCGAGTGTGCCTTTACCACCTATGCGCTATGTTAGCAACTTATTCTTTCACTCACATCAAGCAGGTCCTTGCAGAAGCTCTGTATGGCGAAGCTTTTGGCGTCCTCGACTTGCTTCACCATGCGCCGGCGCACGTTCTCGCCGTCCGCCAGCGCGCGCTTGTACTTGTCCTGCAAACAAACGTATAATAAATAAAAAAGCTTTTATACTGACCATAAATTATAATTTATAACATTTGGTTGCTGACAATCATAATTTTGTTTCAATGGTAAATATACATTTTGCAAGTATTGTGAAGATTATTTAAATTTAATTATTTTGTGTTAATATTCATAATTTTATTGATGAAATTCTTAATTCAGAAACCGGAGGAATACTTAGGAATACTGTTTTTTTGAGTTTTCTCATCAGATTCCCCTATCCAGAGGGTTCTAAAGGCAAAAATGCTGTCATTTCAAGCCCTCAGAATGTGACCTATTCCTCCTAAAAATGTGAAAAGACTTGGATACTGGTTTTCTATACACTTGGATACTGGTTTTCTATACACTAACGGACTATAAATTGAATGGTAACAGGTTGTCAGTTGTCAAAGGATTTTCCGGTTGTTAACAGTCGATTACAGCACTAACGGGACAAGTAATCAGGGATGAGAATGTCAGAAGCCCACCTCATAATCTTTCAGCTGTTCCTTGAGAGTGGTCACCTCCGATGACAAGACCTCGATCTGCTTGTGACATTCCTCCACGGACGCTGGTAGCTTCTTGTCTTCGGTCTTGTCTTCTGCTGCTGGTTTCTCCTCCGTTGTACTGTACGGGTGAGCAGAGACGCTTCTGTAAATGACCAAGCCATTTTTAACACACTTTGTCTAGTACAGTTCTTTCTGTTGCTATGAAGTGTCTGTTGAAGATAGGGTTATTTCTAAGAGTAAGTTTGAATTTGTGTTATTCAGATATAAAAGATTGTTTTTTATTTATCAGTAGTCTTCGAACATTGGATTAGCGTTGATTGTAGATGCTTGTGGTGTGGTTACTTGTTGCCCATATTTTGAGGAGGCATTACTGAGTCATTTAGGTTGATTCATGACGTTTTCACTTTGCCATTTGATCATCAAGTAGTATAATAATATTTTGTTTTAATGTACCTACTTAACTTTGAACTTTAATACAGGTAAGGGTTGGGATGTAGCATTGGGAGTGCAGACTTGGAAGCGAGAAAAACAAAAACGGTGCATTTCCCGGCACCAAGTCATAGTACCTTTTTTAGGACGTATTTCTATTTAAAAAAACGAGTACATTGAAAATATACTCTATTTGGCAAATCCGTCCAAAAAAATTTTTTTTATGGATTTTTTTTTATTGAAATTTTGCGTAGATACCAAATACCTCCCATAGTGCCCCCATTGCGTTTACCCCAACGCCTACAACCCGCCCCCAAATTGACCCACCATCAGCTTTTTTGATTGATTTATCTTCGACTAGATGATGCAACATGGAAGCCTCAAACTTCTGCATCAACGAAACGATAATTAATATGTGAAACATCACTGTTCCTGCTACACATATAGATGGAATGAGTGTATTAGGACTAATATATTTTATAAGAAAGTAGAAAATCGCAAAATATTTAAGGTTATGCGGAAACATTGGTTGCGCAACGATTACCTGTAAGAATTCGCAACTAGAGTCCTTAGAGATGAGTCCGTCACGAGTTTAGCAAAGCTGCTGAGCGAATTAAACTTTAACAACGCCATTTCTGCTTAAAACTTGTTTTATTTTAGCGAAAAATCACAAAATTGCAAGTACAAGAGGTTAGACTTCAGACTTATGTCAAAATTGGCCATTGACAAGACGTGGACAAGACAAACAATGTCAAGAGGTTTTTTTTAATCTTTCGTTTCATTTTTACTTTGTCTCGACCTCGCGAGGTGAAGCCGGCGATTTACAAAAAATTAAGTTGAGTTGAGAACTGAGACAAATAAATTAAAAGTCACTTTTTTCCGTCTTGAGTGGAACTTAACCCGCAAAGAATGGTGGTATCATAGCTTTTCTACAAGCTATTTAGGTATTTACCAAATGACATAGAATAGGTCCATGCATTTATTTCAAGAACGAAACGTGCAATCAGCTGTCAGGCTCCTCCATCGACAAAATGACAAGACGTCAGGTCAACTAAAAAAAACGCGAACCACGAACGAACGAAGAAGGAAATCGAGGAAATTCACACAAAATCCGTCATGTCCGGGGAACACCACCACCGTCAGAGCATGCCTGACAGAGCGCGCCCGGCCCCCGCAGTAGTGTAGGCGACACCGCGGCGACCGCCCGCGCGACCCACCATGGCCAAGCTAGCAGTGTTCGACTTCGATCGCACTATCGTGGATGACGACTCTGACGCCACCATCATCAGGCGACTGAGAGAGAAGGAACCACCGCCCGAATGGGACAGCAGCTCCCACGACTGGACACCATACATGAGCGATGTGAGTTTTTCTTTTTTTCTTTTTTCTGGTGCTGGTTTTCTGGAGGTATGGAGGTTGGCTACGCTGTACGCTCCACATTCTATTCTGCTCTTGAATAGATCGCTCTTTACTGCCAGTGCCACATATCTGTCCTCACAACATTCGCTAATGAGTGACATATCCCTGCTAGAAGTCCTAATCAACAAGCGAGCGGGTAGGCACTATTTCTTACCATATTGGTAAGAAAAATCGTAAAACACTTACAACTTACAAAATAAATATTACTTACAATAAGTAGGTATTTACCTAATATTTGTTTTCTTCATAATGTTATTATCGTGTAAGTTCAAGAAACAAATAAAAGAACACACATGAATTAATTTGTCTCTTCTTCAACCTTTCAAACCACCCAATGCTGAGTGTAGGTCTCTTCCATTGCACTTCATTCTTTTTGGTCTTGGGCTTTTGTCTCTTTCCGCCACATTTTTATGCCTGCCCACATTTCTATGCCTCATTCCCGGGTCTCCATTCCAGGGGCCTGAGTCGATAATGTAATGGTGCCTCGACAGACTCCCAGTTGTAGGCTTCAATTAAGATTTATTAATGCTGTCTGTCCTTTTAATGTTTTTCTAGTACAGTAAATAATATTCTGATTCTAAGTCCAGAGGATTAGTTTGCTGGTTGTAGGAGATAAACGAGGAAAACCCGGTTTTGTCCTTCTACTGGGAACCTGTCGACAAGCCGTTGAGTTACAGACTTAAGCCCCTGGTATTCATTTCATCTCATTGCCTGCCCGATTCTATGGCTTGTTCTCAGGTCTCCATTCCAGTACCTTTTACCCTCTTGTGATAGGATTTATGTCAGCTCAGGCCAAACTGCTTAATATTATGTTAGGCTTAACATGTCAGGCAGGGGGGTTAGCCTTGATGCTATTGCGTTCATATTGACAAAGTTTTTAAATTAATTTCTCTTTAAATTCGCATAGTCATGCTTTGATTTTATATAATTCGTAATGCTTATTCAAAGGTAAGGCTATATGTACAATAAAAAATTGCCCCATATTGAAAAAATGCGTCAAGGGCTGGTCAATTTAAAATCTAGTTTGAGGCCTGCTGAAGTGATGATGCAATCAATGGTATGAAGCCGTCAACATCCTCCTCTTTTGGCACATGATTGTTTAACGTGACGATCCAAATTTTACCACAACAATGTAAATTTAATAAAAAAATCAAGGCCACACTTCTGAGTCACATAATGTGTGTTTCATGGTTGAAGTTCATGATGGAAACATTTTCCTGTAGTTGTAGTTGTCCTGTACTGAAAGTATACAATTTAAGTTTATCAAAGAGGCATCACATTTTGATTATAATTTGTAATAACCACTCAAACATATGCTGACTTTGAAAATAATAATTTCAAAATGTGTCTATAAAACTCAATAAAAGGAAAAGCTAATCTTGCAACATTTTTACTCTAAATAAATCTGATGGTCAAAAAACGGTACACCCTGAATAGCTATCCATTGTGGTGTTTTTAGTTACGGATTATCGTACCTAACGCTCTGATAACGAAACCTTATCGGGAATCTATTAAAAGCCACTGTGTACCCGTGATATTAAAGAGGATAAAACCACCATAATTCATGTTTACATTTATTACGTTTATCTCACGCGCGTGCATGAAAATAACAAACAGGGCCTCAAGTCTCGAAGGCTGTTGGTTTTCGATATAGATACTTTATTTATGCTCAAATCAATAATAAGAGACGAAATTTTAATTAGTAAAAACCGGCTAAGGGCGAGTTGTACTCACGCAGCGAGGGTCCGTTCCACCAGTTTTTATTTTAATTGTATGGCGGTACGGAACCCTCATTGCGCAAGTCAGACTCGCACTAGGCCGGTTTTTTTCTGGGGAACGTGTAGAAGTGGCCTTCTAAAAATACCCATAACATTAACTGCCGATTTCTGAATTGAGAAATTCACTAAGCAAATACGTAAGTAAGTATCGTTCTGTCTCTGCAGATACTCACAGAAGAGCGTGACAGAACCATACTTAGTAAAATTCTCAATTCTGAAACCGGGCCTAGCTGCCGGAGAATTCTCAATTCAGAAACCGGGCCTATGTCATCATCATCACCTGAGTTTTAAAGGCAGATTCTCAAAATACTTACAATTACGAAATTAGCCCGAAATGCACGTGGCACGTGACATAGATAGATAGAAAGATCGTCTTCCGTCCGAAGCGTTTGCGTCAGTCAACGCATCTCAATTTGAACATTATAACTACACACCGAACGTTTCATGAAAATCGGTTCAGCTGTTTAGCCATGATAAAATAAACTAAAATTAAATAAAACAAACTGACTGCTAAACAAACTTGATGGCTATTCTTGGGTTAAATTCTCGTTATGTTAACAAAGGCGACAATCCTTCGCTTTGTTCATAGGATGTAGGTAGGGGGAAAACCCAAAAAAATCGCTATGAACGCAAAATCTAAACAAATAAAATACCGACTTCATTGTTGAAAAGGTATCTACACTGTTATGCACTGACTCCATCTCCGAAGTTCTTCATCAGATCTTAATACTTAGGCAATTATTTGGGTTTTGCTCGTTAAGTTAGCAAGAGCGACAATCCTTCACTTTCTTCATAGGATGTAGGTAGGGGGAAAACCAACAAAAAACGCTATGAACTATAAACGCCAAATCAATACCTACGTAGCGCAAAACACTTTTCCTAACCTTGTCGCGAGCCAAGTGCCAACGCACATTTGGCATTGACTTTGAAAACCTTCTACCACGATGCTCAACCTTCACTCGATACACGCGTGCGGACCGTTATGTAGTTTCAGGAGATACATTGATGCTTTTACTTACTACAACAGTCTCTTACGTACCTGCAAAACACTCAAACGATTACTCTCTAGTTCTTCGAGTGACCGAAGCTTCAGATCGTGAGGAAGTGTGATCTATTTCAGTATACGCATAGAAGCTGCTTCGTAGGCGTTGATGTATAATTTACTAGCTTTTGCCCGCGACTTCGTCCGCGCAGACTAGTTTTTTCCCGTTATCACAATAAAAAATAGCCTATCTTCTTATTAGTGAAAGAATTTTTTAAATCGGATTAGGAGTTTTGAAGATTACCCCCTACCTACATGCATACTTACAAACTTTTCCTCTTTTTAATATTAGATTTAATTTTGGTATCTACATTGGCGAGCCGGAATATCAGTTCGGACATCGGCTGTCTACCCGCTACCTACGCTATTTCCGCTTTCAATCCTGTCCATCCAAAGGCCTATCTGGAAGAAATCGCTCTTAGCGATAAGACCGCCATTTGTCGATATATCTTACCATTTTAATAATGACGTTTTGGCTTAAGGCCCCGTATAAGGCTAACTAGCGCCACCAATGTTGAAAAAATCATATCTTCCTTTGGAAGAAGTTTCTGGAAAAATCCTAAGATGAGCCTATGCGCCATGCTTTTCTAGATTTTTAAGTGTAGATACCCTCTTCGAAATTTACTTTTAAGCTAAAATATTTTCGATAACCGCCAAAAACGGCCGTTTTTGGCGGTTATCGAAATTTTTTTAGCTTAAGACTAGAAATTGAGTTGGGTACCCACACTTAAAAATCTAGAAAAGCATGGCGCATGAGCTCATCTTAGGATTTTGTCAGAAACTTCTTCTGAAGCGAGATATGATTTTTTCAACATTGGTGGCGCTAGTTAGCCTTATACGGACCCTTAAGGCGCAAACCTAGGCACAACTAGCGCCGCCAATGGAAAAAAATCATCTTCTTTTTGGATGCATTTTTTCTAACAAAACTCTTCATTAGGTCATCAAAGAATACACTCATCTTTAGATTTACATACCTTAAATGAATGATAATAAATTGTAGTGTAGTAACAAAGTATTTTAGTATTTTTAATCGGGAATTTATTTTTAATCGCTAGAAAGATCGGAACAAAGTTTTCGCTAACTTAGTATAAATATGCAATAACATGTTTTTTAACGAGGTAACTACCTATGTTTAGATTTATTTTCGGAGGTTTTACAAGCCTTTTAAAACAGCCTAGAATTACCCATTCAAAATGAATTGTTTTGCATTGTGTAAGAATGCAGATTTCTGCATCCATATGCACGCCACTGTAAGACATTCTCATGGTTAGGTAAACATTCTTGAAATATTATCTCAAAAGTTGTTTCCTGGAATATTTCTGAGCGTTCCTTATCAACATGGGATGCTAGTCAATCGTCTTAACTTTATGACTTATTGGGCAATTGTTTAGGAGATAATCTTTATATAGATTTTAGGTAAGATTTTTATTCAAGACACGCAAGACAAGGGTTTTTTTCGACGCTTACACGCGAGCACTCTACTCGGTTACGTTACGGGCGACTTTACAACAGAAGTGTACACTCTGAAGTGATGTCGTGTGTACAGTCGGCCACAGTCTCGGATACCCCTTTTTGTTCGATTGGCGCCCTTATGCCGCGCGCGGTAAGAGCTGCTATGGGGTATCTGAGATTGTGGCCGACCGTACAAGATTTGTTACGTATACCGACCTTTTTTTCTGAAGAATAAACTACTTGTTTGCTGAAAGATTGGTAATAACGGCGTGATGTGGCCCACATCATATGAGGGCCAATGAGCCGATTTCAAAGAATAAATTCAAGGCAGTTCATAGATGGCGTTTACAGACGTGGCCATAGAAGAACATATAAGACAGCCGTATGCCGGTTCTTCTATGGCCACGCACGCCTGTCTATGCATCTATGATATGCTTTGTGAATTTGTGCTGAAAACGGCTCATTCTTAGGAATTTAGAAACAAAGCGTTGTCTCCGTTTATATGGGCGTGAGAACTCCACGAGCTCGGCCTTCGGCCTCGCTTAAAATCGATTGACCCGATTGAGTTGAGTTAAGGCCGGCCACATACAGACGGAATTCCGGACGGAAAAAAATCGAATCGATATTTCGATCGCAGTGACTGCATACAAGTAGGTATATATATGGATGGTTTGTTTCCGTTCGGAATTTTCATTTTCAGTTACAGACAGACACACACACACACACACTTAGCGGTCAAATCACCCCTCTTTTTTAATTAGGGAAAAAAAAAATTTGCTAATTCCATGGCCCAACAGACCAATACTTAAGTAAGTAAGTGAGTGAGTAAGTAAGTAAGTAAAGGTTTATTCAGGCCAAAAAACTTATACTATTACAGTAATTCCGCCAAAATACTAAATGATTTGTTGGCAGAATTTATGCTCTTATTACTAGCTTATTTTTATAATATTAATTATTATAACTTCACTCACAGATCTTCGAGCATGCGTTTACGGCGGGGCTGACTCAAGAAGACATCCTGGAGTCAATCGGCTCGATGCGGCCGACAGCGGGCGTCGTGCAGCTGCTGCGCCGGCTCGCTGCCGACTCCTGGGACGTGCTGCTGCTCACCGACGCCAACACCGTCTTCGTGCACCACTGGCTCAAGGCGCACCACTTGGAGGTGAGTGCACCACTTAGGCCGGCCACATACAGTTGGAATTTTTCCGTAACGGAAAAACGTATGGGGATTCAGAACGCAGCAACTGCATACAAATCTATGAAAATTCCGAACGGAAAAAAACCGTATGTGTGTAGTAGATAGAGTTGTAGTATAGACTTGCATGCAGTCACTGCGTTCGGAATTCCGATACGTTTTTTTCCGTCCGGAATTCCGTCTGTATGTGGCCGGCCCGGCGCTAAGCGCAATCAACAAACGGTGAAATGAGCCGTTTTTAAAGCAGTTCATAGATGGCGCTTATAGGCGTGTCCACACAAGAACCGGAACAGGGACCTTAGCATGTAACGAAATGGTGCCAAAATGGGCTCCCGGTTGTCGGCTGCAATTACGATTTATTAATGTTGTCGGTCCTTTTAATGTTATTATAGTACAGCAAAGAATATTCTGATTCTAATTCTATAGGATTACGAGTAGTTCGCTGGTTGTAGGAGAAAAACGAGGAAATCCCTGTTTTGTCCTTTTACTGGGACGCCATAGATATTTTTAGATTGTATCTTTATAATGCTTTCTACAATACAGTAAAGAGTTACTCAATTGCTTGTTTCAGCGTGCAGTGACTGCTGTGATCACCAACCGAGCCTTCTTCGACGCTGGTCGGCTCTACATCGAGCCCTGCATGCGACAGGTACCTATACCTATCTAACTTCCACTCAAAGTTGCGCGTTCTCATTTTTTACTAAAGTTTGTAGTATCGTATCCGCATTGAGCACGCGTGGTGATTAAGCTATAACTCTCTGTTTTACTTCGGTGTTTTACTTTTACTTAAGGCCCGGTTTCTGAATTGAGAAATTAACTAAGCAAATACGTAAGTATCGTCCTGTCTCTGCAGACTTCTCGCTAAAGAGCGTGACAGAACGATACTTAAGTATTTGCTTAGTAACATTCTCAATTCTGAAACCGGGCCTAAGAGAAGGCCCTTGTCCAGCTAGTCTAACCTAACCTGACCTTTTCAGTAGTTACAACTAGAATGGTACAGGCTACATCTTACAGGCCTGGTTTCTGAGTTGAGAATTTTGCTGAACAAATGGGTAAGTATCGTCCTGTCTCTGCAGATTTCTCACCAAAGAGCGTGACAGAGCGATGCGTAAGTATGTGCTTAGTAAAATTCTCAACTCAGAAACCGGGCCAAAGTATACATATGTTTGTAGTATAGTACTCACATTGACTACCCTAGGCTAACTTTACTTATCTAGTGTAGTGTAAATAGTTGTCTCTCATTTCATTACGTAGACGCAAGGGCCTGAGTGAATTTTTGTTACAGACTGCGTGCCCGCGGTGTCCCAGCAACCTTTGCAAGTCGCTGGCGTTGGCGAAGTGGTGCGGCGAGCGGGGGCAGTATGGGCGGGTGGTCTACTCCGGCGACGGCCGCAACGACTACTGTCCCGCCACCAACCTGCCGGCCAATGTGAGTTTACAGCCTACTAGGCCACAACGTTTCGTCAATATCATTCGTCAATATCAGCTCGGGCTAGGTGATATACTACAGGGTGCACTCTAAGTCGATAGCGGAACTTTAAGGAGGCTATCTACTGATCAATACAAACCACTTGTACTAGGTGGCGAAAAAAATACCAGATGTTTCATACATTTGGCGCAGTGCTGAGTCGACCTTTTGTATGGAACAGCTGATATTTTTTTCGCTCCATTTTTTTTGCCACCTAGTAAAACTGGTTTGTATTGATCAGTAGACAGCCTACTTAAAGTTCCGCTATCGACTTAGAGTGCACCCTGTAGTTTATAGAGCTTACATATTCTTGCTAGGCCGGACTAGTTTGGCCCAGGCTATACTGGTTTCTCCATACGAGCTTCGGCTAGACTAGTTTGGCCTAGGCTATACCGGTTTGTCCAATCGAGCTTAGGTTAGACTGGTTTCGCCTAAAAAGGGGTTTGGCGTTTTGCGCGCTTTGCATGTTACGGAAACATATGAAAAGCGCGCACGCCTGCGCCAATGGTATTAGCAAAAAGTTGCACATCTGTAACTGGGGTCGCGAGTTCACAGTTCGATGATTGAGTGTAGGTAAACTTATCAAGTTATCACTAGTGTAGTGGTTCGCCCGGAACAATGAACTCGCGACCCTATAGCTAGGCAACCCCTCGACCGATTTGGCTAAAAAATATTTTAATGAGCTTCGCTTGCTCTTTCAATAACATGATTTTTGTATCTTTCACCCACTTTCTATTTATTTCACATCATTTGTTCTATATTCTTCAGGCCACAGTGTTTCCGCGGCGCGGCTACCCTCTGGACAAGCTGATCCAAGAGACCCTGGCCTCGTCAGCGCCGCAGGTGAAGGCTGAAGTGGTGCCCTGGGACGACTGCTACAAGATCTGCGATACGCTGATGCTGCGGCCTGAGGTTTCAGACTAGAATCTAGTCACTAGAAAATTAGAAGGGCATAACTCTTTTACCCGCGAGCTTCCACTGACACGCAGTGTGGTTTTCCTGTTTTGTACAAAGGTTCTGCGCCTCTATTCTCTAAAAAAAAACACTCAACCGTCGAGCGTCAATTTCTTTTAAAAACGGTTATTTTAGAGAATACAGGTGTCTTTAAAAACTGGTCGTGTATTTAAATCGGTTTTTTAATAAAAACCTCCGAAATTTACATCAAGTTATACCTTGGTCAAAAAACAATTGTTACTGCAATTTATGCTAAGTGACCGAATAGAGCAAGATGTTAGATGTAGCCTGTACATGTCCCACTACCTTCTCTCAGAGTGAGACCACGCGTGCTCAATGCGGGTTGGCGATGATTTTCGCGTTGAGGGTGTAATGCCTGATACGCTCAGGTTTCCTCACGATGTTTTCCTTCACCGTTAGCGAGTGGTATTGCTAATATAAATTCACAAATGTACGTAACTTTGAAAATTAATTAAAGTCATAGTTCAGTGGATGTCTTAGTGTCTTGAACCTCTTAGCGAAAATATTACTTATGGAACGCTTATCTTCATAGATGTATGTACATTATGATTAATACAACAGAAAGATGTCAATAGTCTTTCCGAATTTAGGATTAATGTTGTGGAGTAATGCACGAGTAAAAAAGTAGATATCTATGTACTTACCTTGATATAAATGGAGTAGGATTCTAAAACAATGTCCCAGGCACTGCAGCGCCGAGTGGTCTCTTCACCCTTCTATGTAGTGTGAGTGAAGGCGCCACTGGACGCTGTATAAATCATCTCATTATGTAGATGCAAAGGCCTTAGTTTTACCTTAATTCAAGAGTTAAAAGCTGGTAATAAAATTGGAAGTTAATTTTTAAAATTATGTAAAGCGCATTGTGATAATTATTATAACAATAGGAAATGGTAATACAACTAAATATTTATTTTTTTCTCTCGTTTAATGACTTACAAAGTTGTTTTATTTCATTTCAACCCAAAATTTGCAAAAGATCCAACAAAATTTAAGTAGGTCGTGGCAAAAACGAAAAATACAAAATAGTTCAGTGTAAAGTCTTTATTTCGCGACATTCACAAATTATTTGTATTGTAAATGGGTCTAATCGCGGTTTAATTTTGGTTCAGGATACAATTAGAAATCTTTACATATTTAGTTCCTAAAGAAATAAATGTATATGCTTAAAACATAAATATTGCACTTTATACAGTAAAAACTTTTAAATATCTCTACTTATTTTGCTTTAACAGGCCTAACATGGCGCTGAAAATAAACATTTCGTAAGCAAACACTCCATCGGGCCTAGGACGGCACCCGTAGCATCAGGCTTTGTCTAAACTTTCTACAAGGTGTTACAAAAAGTCCTTACTCTTTTTAAAGGATAATAGCACCCGGTAATAGGGATTTGCTCCATGACGTTCCATTGATTTTTAAATTAATAAAATGTGAACGGAACGATGTGG
Source organism: Zelleria hepariella (assembly GCA_949319315.1). NCBI lineage: Eukaryota > Metazoa > Arthropoda > Insecta > Lepidoptera > Yponomeutidae > Zelleria > Zelleria hepariella. The sequence goes on along the minus strand of OX439386.1, from coordinate 15,331,644 downwards.
CGGGAGAAAAGTTTTTTTTTTTTTAATATTGTCTTCATTGACTTTCACAATGTTTTACCAAATCAAAGCTATGAAAATGAACCTACAAACACAAACATATTTTAAAATTGGAGCTAAATCCAAAAATAAAGCCGTTATGAAAAAAAAATTGACGTTATTGAATTAAAATCGATTACCTATTTCAACTTTTTTTTACAGAAATGTCATCCTGTTGAACGGTAGGTTAGTAAAAAGAGTTAGGACCTTTAGTAACACGTTGTATAGCGAACCGCTATTTGCGATATCGTTTGCGTATGTCTGCCATCCTTCTTCATTGGAATGGAATGTTACAAATATAATGCAAACGCCTTACACTAGCCTCAAATACTTAAGTTATGCAAAATAATAAAACTTTAGAATATAGTTTGCCTTGATATGCTACTTTTGAACTACATTTTTTTATAAGACATATTTTATAGTATTGCTTTGGGATAAGTACATGTTACAATAATAATTCAAGTTAAGTTCCTTCTCACATGCAAAAACAGTACAGTGGAAAACTAACAATAGGACCGTGGGAACTCGGCGATGGCCAAGCGCGTGAAACACTGTTTTCTATTGCTGTTTCACCCAGAGCGAGACGGGGCGCAGGAAAAGTGAGAGGCAATGCGCCTGTATGAGTCTACATGTGTTCGTGTCTTTTCGCGAGTATGTAGTTGTAGTTGTAATGTAGTAGATCTATTTTCCCAATTTTTTTCGTAGTTCAGCTGCCATTTCTAAATTTTATTAGCTATTTCAATAATCTTTTTCTTTTCTGACAAGTACATTACATTATATCATCCCAAGGTAGTTAGACTCCAATAGACAGTGTAATAATGTAAGTAAATAACAGCTGAAAGTAACCCCTTTTACGGCGCAAAAAACTCATCGCTCTAATTTCTTTCTGGTTATATTTTATTATAAAAACTATTTGCAAACCTCCGTATTGGTCATCTACTGATATAAACCAAGTTTCAGCAAAATCCAGCCTGTACTTTAGAAATTAAACCTGAACTACGTTTGTATGGGAAATCGCTGCTTCAGGGCGTTCTTAAGCGATCTACAAGATCTACAGACAATGAGCTGTTTTCAAAGCACAAACAAGAACCGGCCATACAAGAACCGGGACACGACTGTCAAATTTCGCTTAGCCCAGAATAATTTTGACAGTCGCGTTCCTGCCCCTCTACCCTTGACGCATGTTTCCAATGCGGCCGCAATATGGCGCAATTTACAAAATTTAATATTTTACAAATTAAGACGCATTTTGTGTTTTCATTGAACAAAACAGCCTTACCTTTGAATAAACATTACAAAGTATTTAAAATGAAAGCATTACTATGCGAATACAAAGAGAAATTAATAAAAAAAAAAATTTGATCGCAATAGCGTCAAGGGTAACCCCCCTGTTCTTCTACGGCCAATTTAAGCGCCACCTATGAACTGCTTATCGCCAACCCTTTTCAGGGAAACGCGAATCTGTTTGTTACAACGAAAAAAATACAAGGAACTAATAGAGATGTGAAACATTATGTATGTATGGGCGGCCGCAGTATAGGATACCCCATGCTAGCTGTTACCGCGCGCGGCATAAGGGCGCCGATTGAACAAAAACGGGTATCCCAGCGTGTGGCCGACTGTACAAGGGCGGACTTATTTCTATGGTTTCTTCCAGCCAGCCCAATCTGCACTTTGTATCATTCAAAACTCATTTAGCACGCGAGAAAAAATCGTGTCCACGAATCACGAACCAGAGAGATCGACCTCCGCGAAGTCCTGCAGTGGATCCGACACAACCGACGACCCTCCCACGTCGACCTTTGAGGCTTCGCTGTCCTCACTGCACGGCTCCGCTTTCGAGTCCATACTGTCTGCGTCTTTGCCTCCGTTTTCCGTGTCGAGAGCTGCTGCGAGCGGCCCTCGCGAGTTCATCTCCTGGAAAAAGGGTTGATAAAAGTCATGAATGTTTTGTTTCTGACAGTTTTTTTTTTCTTTTAAATTATTGTTTGATTTTTTTTATCTACCGGAAATAGTGGGTTGACTTTAATAATTATAGGTGGTCGACAAACCAGTGGCACTGCACAAAAAACTAGTTTTATGACCAGAACACAGAATTGGCTGAATTACTGTTGTTCTGTTGTTTACAATAATGAAAAGAGTGTTGTTTTCACTAAAATAGTGTTATTTTATTGCCGTAAAATAAAAATCGCTACCTAAACCATCCTGACTGACAGCTTAGTGGACCTAGCCCACAGTTTTTAAAATGTTGAAGTTAAAGTGAGCTATTTTTGTTCAGCGATTTTTATTTCAGGGCAATAAAATAACTCAATTTTAATGAAAATAACACTCTTTTCATTATTGTATACGGGACCTAGCCTTG
>OX439386.1:15259216-15329046 GCA_949319315.1 Zelleria hepariella | reverse complement strand
AAAAAGTATGAGACTTTATTTTTTTTTACTTTGCGTTAGGAATAGAATTTGGTTTTTATATGTCGAATTACGTACTTTACAACCTTTTACGTGAATTAAACCGTTACGGTCGACTGTACTATAACATTGCCTTCTTTACAATGTTTATCATTATTGGGCATGGTTTCCTCATCCTCCAGGCTGGAGCAAGCCTCCGAGGCGCTCCGCTCCGAACTAACAGACTGGAGCTCGAAGACCCGCGCCGAGCTGAAGGCGCTACTCCTCGAGCTGGCAGACCGACAGCTGCTGGTCCACCAGCAGACTGTCCACGGGTGGGAGCAGGTGGGAACAGCAGAATATCTTCTATCTCTGTTGCTTTTGTCTCGTCAATCACTCACTCGGGTCACTGACAGAATCTTCGATCAAGGATAAAACTAGATACAACATAGAACTCTGAAATATGTCTGGAAATATAGATGCCCAAACTGCCTTTGGGAGCTTATTTGCTCGTAGTCTATGCAATAAAAGTAAAACTGTACACTAATGCAATAAGGTTGACATTCGAATAGTAGACGTATGGTCGAAATGATGTTTCGTATTGTTCTATTGCTGATATCATTTGTTTCTGTGGGGACAAGTTTTTATTGTGATTTTATACGTAATGCGGATTCTATGGGATTTAATTCGGTGGACAGAATACAGTGCCACAAACTTTTCTTGGCCGGCGGCTGAAATTGGTACTACTGTCGCCATTTTGAAATGTCACACTGTCCTTGTCAGTTAGCTCTCAAATACAACGTGCGGAGTCCGATGACAGCAACGCTCTTATAATCCGTGCGGGATCAGAATGGGATAATACCTTTTGGAACTGAGACGCTCGCGGTCCGCCTGTCAGCTGTACCGTCAGCATTTCGACAAACTCTAGTTGTCTATGGCAAACTCGCGTCGAAACTTGCTTGTGTTTTCTGTGCGCGTGGGTGTATGCTCGAGTTTTATCACGTTTTATTCAATTAATGCAATAACATTTAATCTAATTTAATTTTAATCTTTTTAGATTACAACCATTAAACATTTGTGTGTATTTTCAATTTCATAACCCTATGATAGAACGTAGAACTAAAATTTTTTTTACTGACGCTACTCGAGAACTGTCATTTTCGGTTCAGTTCCAAAAGGTATTATCCCATTCTGATCCCGCACGGATTATACCGGCCAAGAAAAGTTTGTGGCACTGTACCAGCGTCACGAGCTGATAAACTGTCACTCGTTGACACATGCTAAGTTAGTGACCCTTTCCGTCACCGGAACCATAGGTAGGTACCCTAATCTACTGTTTCTGTGTTTTCTCTGATAAATTAATGTGAATGTGTATGACCTGTCTCAATTATTGTATTCATGTGTGTGTTGTGATGTTTCAAAGTTACGTACATTTGTGAATTTGTAGTAGCAATACCACTCGCTAACAGTGAAGGACAACATCGTGAGGAAACCCGCGGCTTAGTTGGCTCCGCACGTATTGACTTGTCTTTCCTGTGGGCTAGGCCGGCTAAGCTGTCAGGATGGTATAGGTGCTCGGCAAGCCTACTCCATCTAAAACAATGTCCCAGGCACTGCAGCGCCGAGGGTCTCTTCACCCATCTAGTGTGAATGAAGGTGCCACTGGACGCTGTATAAATCATCTCATTACGTAGATGCAAAGGCCTTAGTTTTTTTTTGTGGTGTTTAAATAAATTATTATTCTATTCTATTCAGGCGCTGCTCGCGTCCCACGACCGGCCGCCGGGCGAGCTGTTCAAGACCGTCTCCAAGACCGCCGTGCAGAACCTGTCGCCGTCCAAGTCGCGGCAGGAGGTGGCGGATGAGGAAACCGACCTGGATATAGAGACCTACAGCTGCGACGGATCAGACTTTCAGGTAGGATTGATTGATTTAAATCGTGAATTAAATCAAGTGATAGTTGAATTAAAATCTTTGGGCGGCCTAAAAACTCTGACACCTGTTGTAGGCTTAGCACGCGGACTATTTTGCCTACTCTCAACTGTCACCTTAGACACTGTTCACTGTCACCTCAGTAGTGTTAAGTGGCTAAGGTGACAGTTGAGAGTAGGCAAAATGGCCCGCGTGCTAGCCTTCAGGGGTGGCCACTAAAAAAATAAAGGCCTTTGCCTCTACGTATTGAGAGGATTTATACTGGGTCCAGTGGTACCTTCTTTCACACTAGATGGGTGAAGAGACCACTCGGCGCTGCAGTGCCTGGGACATTGTTTTAGATGGAGTAGGCTTGCCTCTGGGCAAGGCTAGGTCCCGTATACAATAATGAAAAGAGTGTTATTTTCATTAAAATTGAGTTATTTTATTGCCCTGAAATAAAAATCGCTGAACAAAAATAGCTCACTTTAACTTCAACATTTTAAAAACTGTGGGCTGGGTCCACTAAGCTGTCAGTCAGGATGGTTTAGGTAGCGATTTTTATTTTACGGCAATAAAATAACACTATTTTAGTGAAAACAACACTCTTTTCATTATTGTAAACAACAGAACAACAGTAATTCAGCCAATTCTGTGTTCTGGTCATAAAACTAGTTTTTTGTGCAGTGCCACTGGTTTGTCGACCACCTATAATTATTAAAGTCAACCCACTATTTCCGGTAGATAAAAAAAATCAAACAATCATTTAAAAGAGAAAAAAAAACTGTCAGAAACAAAACATTCATGACTTTTATCAACCCTTTTTCCAGGAGATGAACTCGCGAGGGCCGCTCGCGGCAGCTCTCGACACGGAAAACGGAGGCAAAGACGCGGAAGAGGACAGTCTGGACTCGAAAGCGGAGCCGTGCAGTGAAGACAGCGAAGCGTCAAAGGTCGACGTGGGAGGGTCGTCGGTTGTGTCGGATCCACTGCAAGACTTCGCGGAGGTCGATCTCTCTGGTTCGTGATTCGTGGACACGATTTTTTCTCGCGTGCTAAATGAGTTTTGAATGATACAAAGTGCAGATTGGGCTGGCTGGAAGAAACCATAGAAATAAGTCCGCCCTTGTACAGTCGGCCGCACGCTGGGATACCCGTTTTTGTTCAATCGACGCCCTTATGCCGCGCGCGGTAAGAGCTAGCATGGGGTATCCTAGACTGCGGCCGCCCATACATACATAATGTTTCACATCTCTATTAGTTACTTGATTTTTTTTCGTTTTGTGCAATAAAATGTAAAAAACAGAAATAACAAACAGATTCGCGTTTCCCTGAAAGGGTTGGCGATGAGCAGTTTTCAAAGCAGTTCATAGATGGCCGCGGGTTTCCTCACGATGTTTTCCTGATCGTGAGGAAACCCGCGGCTTAGTTGGCTCCGCACGTATTGACCCGTCTTTCCTGTGGGCTAGGCCGACTAAGCTTTCAGGATGGCACATAAAACAATGTCCCAGGCACTGCAGCGCCGAGTGGTCTCTTCACCCAACTAGTGTGAGTGATGGTGCCACTGGACGCTGTATAAATCATCTCATTACGTAGATGCCTTTGCCTTAGTTAGTTTTCATAGATGGCGGCTACAGGCGTGGCCGTAGAAGAACCGGAACGCGACTGTTAAAATCTATCTGTGCTAAGCGAAATTTGACAGTCGTGTCCCGGTTCTTGCATGGCCACGCTTATAAGCGCCATCTATGAAGTGTTTTGAGTTTGTGCTTTGAAAACAGCTCATTGTCTTGTAACAAATTTGTTATCTGTGCCAGGCACGTATACAGAGGGGGGGATAGTTGGGATTTATCCCCCCCCGAAATCTGACTGAAAAAAAAAAGTATCAAGCCATCTGTTTATTTATTCGCTTGCGTGTTCTTTCAATAAGTAGATAAAATAAAAATATAGATAGATGTCTTGCAAATAGAAATTCAGCGTCCTCGAGTTACTGCCCACCAAACTGCACGAAGCCACCCTCCCAGCGATACTGCTGAAGAATACTTCAAAAGAACTATTTTTATACCGTGCTTGGACGATTTGATATCTGGCATGAACCGCATGAATGATAGATTTGCGAATGAAAGAGCTTCTTTCTTCTTTAGAAATTATTCTTCCGAAAAATGTGGACGAGAGGAAGATAAGTGAATTAGAAAATATGAAAATTTATTGGGAAGAAAGTGTTGGAGAATCACTAATAAAAGCAGAGTACAGTATGTGGTGTGCCAAGTGGAAAAACACAGATAAGAAACCAGTCGAAATTATGGAAATTTTAGACACGTGTGACAAAGTTTTCTTTCCTACCATTAACAGGCTAATACATATTCTGGCCACCCTTCCGGTTTCAACAGCATCTGTGGAGCGGTCATTTTCATGCCTAAAGAGAATAAAATCCTTCCTAAGGAATAGAATGGCGGGCGAGAGGCTTACTGGTCTCGCTCTATTGTCTATTCATTCCGCTTTGCCGCCAGTCCCCGTAGCATAACTTTTATCGAGGCGGATTTATCCAACAAAATGGCGGTTTATCAGCATTTTTGACGTCTATAGTGGGTTATATATCGCTTTCGACGCTGTATAACCCACTATAGACGTCAAAAATGCTGATAAACCGCCATTTTGTTGGATAAATCCGCCTCGATAAAAGTCATACTCCCCCCGCTGATCCTGATATGGTACTAGACGTAATGGCTGCCAGCGGAAACAGAAAAATACTTAAGTATATAATTTTAGTACAGTACAGTGATTGCAGCGATTTTCACACAGTTCACATGGTTGTTTCAATGTTTGTCCCCCCCCGAACCAAAAGTCTGGATACGTGCCTGATCTGTGCGTTTTAAAAATAAAACAATAGGGTATGATTTAAACGGCCGGCAGTATATTCAGGTTTTGGTTGGCTCTAAAATGTTTTTGGTTGGCAAAAATAGCTAATTGAGCGGCAACTAGTGGCCAGCAAGAATTAAAAAAATGGTCAGCAAGTAATGTCATATTGGGCAGCTCCAAAATTAGTTGTATAGCTAATTAAGTATATGTTCAGCCATAAATATAATTGAAAGGCAAATTGTGAGTTACATTTAATTCAGTTTTGGCAAGCTGTAAAACTATTTTTGGCTGGCGAACTAACATTGTTCTTACAGCAACAAATGTACGCAACTTCTGTGCTGCATTAAGTAATTGAAAATGGGTATGATTTAAACGGCCGGCAGTATATTCAGGTTTTGGGTGGCTCTAAAATGTTTTTGGTTGGCAAAAATAGCTAATTGAGCGGCAACTAGTGGCCAGCAAGAATAAAAAAAATGGTCAGCAAGTAATGTCATATTGATTAGCTCCAAAATTAGTTGTATAGCTAATTAAATATATGTTCAGCCATAAATGTAATTGAAAGGCAAATTGTGAGCTACATTTAATTCAGTTTTGGCAAGCTGTAAAACTAGTTTTGGTAGCCGAACTAATATTGTTCTTACAGCAACAAATGTACGCAATTTCTGTGCTGCATTAAGTAATTGAAAATCATTAAAATAATTAATGATTACCTACCTAACCTACGGTTATTTTATTTGGTTTACTAGGCGAATAAAAATATTATGAATTGTTTATTTAAATCAAAATGCTTTATTTACAAAAAAAAGAGCATTAGGCAGAAACTAGGTATCATGTACTGATTATAAAAAAAAAGATTACTTACGATTATTATATTTGGCAATAACGATATAAAATGTAAATAAAAAATTCTAAGGTGCCAAATAAAAAAAAAAATTGGTTATTTATTCTTTCCATCTTCTCTTTCGTGACTATAGGTTCAAAGATCAAGTACCTTCTGTTTTCACTGCCAAAAATCAGTGTCAAATTACGTTAATCTTAATACGTCGGATGACAACGCTTTAATTTAATTTATTTGCTAACCAATACTTTAATTTGCAAACCCATCAATATTATAGCTTACAGATATTATTTTTGAGCTAACCAATTGTATAATCTTGCCGACCAATTAATTATTCTGCCTATCGTTTATTTATTTCGCAAACACATAAATTATTAAGCTGACACAAAATGTTATTTCTTGCTGTCAATATTAGAATTTTTTGCTAACCACTTATTGCGAATCATTTTGATTTTATTGCCGGCAAAAAAATTGTTCGCTGCTGAAATGAAATAAAAGCCGCAATTTCTTGCTGACCAAATAGTTATATTGCAGCCTGAAAATTTACTTCCATTGAAAATCATTTAAATAATTAAAGATTACCTACCTAACCTACGGTTATTTTATTTGGTTAACCAGGTAAATAAAAATATTATGAATTGTATATTTAAATCAAAATGCTTTATTTAAAAAAAAAAAACATTAGGCAGGAACTAGGTATCACTGATTATAAAAAAATTGTTACTTACGAGTATTAAATTTGGCAATAACGATATAAAATACAGATAAAAAAAAGCTAAGGTGCCAAATAAAAAAATAAAACTTGGCTATTTCTTCTTTCCGTCTTCTCTTTCGTGACTATAGGTTCAAAGATTAAGTACCTTCTGTTTTCGCTGCCAAAAATCCCACCACACGCCATTGGCTGCTCGTGTAACCCGCTTTTTCAGTAAAATCGCACATCAACTAAACGTAATGAAGCTCATTTTAATTAATTTGCTAACCAATACTTTAATTTGCAGACCCATCAATATTATAGCTTACAGATATTATTTTTGAGCTAACCAATTGTATAATCTTGCCGACCAATTAATTATTCTGCCTATCGTTTATTTATTTCGCAAACAAATTAATTATTAAGCTGACACAAAATGTTATTTCTTGCTGTCAATATTAGAATTTTTTGCTAACCACTTATTGCGAATCATTTTGATTTTATTGCCGGCAAAAAAATTGTTCGCTGCTCAAATGAAATAAAAGCTGCAATTTCTTGCTGACCAAATAGTTATATTGCAGCCTGAAAATTTACTTCCAAAACAATATTTGATGTCATAACCAGGGCCCTTAGCCTGTAACACAATGGTGCCAAAATGGGCTGTCAGGTGACGACTTCAATTACGATTTGCTAACGCTGTCTGTCCTTTTAATGTTTTTGTAGTACAGCAAAGAATATTTTGATTCTAATTCTAGAGGATTAGTTCTCTGGTTGTAGGAGAAAAACGAGGAGAGCCCGGTTTCGTCCTTCTGCCGGGACGCCATTGACCCGCCATTGAGTTACAGGCTAAGGGCCCTGTACAGACCCACCAAGTTAATTGTGAACCGAGAGGTGTCGCTGTCAGCGTTTTGATTGGCGGGCGCCTGAATTCTCACTTTTCATTGGTCGTTAACAGTAGTTCCGGATTCTGTCACTTCACAGTTAACTTGTATGGTCTGTAGGCTTAGCATGCGAGCCATTTTGCCTACTCTCAACTGTCACCTTAGCTACTGTTCACTGTCACCGCAGTACTGTTAAGTGGCTAAGGTGACAGTTGAGAGTAGGCAAAATGGCCTGCGTGCTAAGCCTTCAGGGTGATTCAGTTAGGTCTCGGCGTCCGGCATCTAGATTTTCTCGTTTGACGTTAATGTTTGGTCCACCCTGTAGATCGCTTAAGGCTGGAAGATAGTAGTGTGGCGGGAAATTCAAAATTTTCACAGTTTTGTACATTTTGTAGCTAAACTGAGCAATTTTTGTTCAGCGATTTTTCGTTCGCGAGAATAAAACCGTATTCTTTTCATTATTGTAAACAAAAGAACAACAATAATTCAGCCGATTGTGTGTTCTGGTCTACGACAAGTTTTTTGGGCAGTACCACTGCTTCGTAGACCAGAACACATAATCGGCTGAATTATTGTTGTTCTTTTGTTTACAATAATGAAAAGAATACGGTTTTATTCTCGCGAACATAAATCGCTGAACAAAAATAGCTCAGTTTAGCTACAAAATGTAAAAGTCTGAGAAAATTTTGAATTTCCCGCCACCTTGCTATCGTCTACCCTTAAGAACGCCCTGAAGCAGCGATTTCCCATACAAACGTAGTTCAGGTTTAATTTCTAAACTACAGGCTGGATTTTGCTGAAACTTGGTTTCTACCGGTAGATGACCAATACGGAGGTTTATAAATAGTTTTTATAATAAAAAAAAAAATGCCAGAAAGAAATTAGAGCGATGCGTTTTTTGCGCCGAAAAAGGAGTTACTTTCAGCTGTTATTTACTTACATTATTACACTGTCTATTGGAGTCTAACTACCTTGGGAACATCAATAATGTAATGTTCTTGTCAGAAAAAAAAGGTTTTTGAAATAGCTAATAAAATGTAGAAATGGCAGCTGAACTACGAAAAAATTTGGGAAAATAGATCTATTACATTACAACTAAAACTACATACTCGCGAAAGGACACGAACACACGTAGACTCATACAGGCGCATTGCCTCTCACTTTTCCCGCGCCCCGTCTCGCTCTGGGTGAAACAGCAATAGAAAACAGGGGATTCTTAAGGCACCGATGTTAATGTTAAGTTTTCCACTGTACTGTTTTTGCATGCGAGAAGGAACTATTATTGTAACATGTACTTATCCCAAAGCAATACTATAAAATATGTCTTATAAAAAAAATTTAGTTCAAAAGTAGCATATCAAGGCAAACTATATTCTAAAGTTTTATTATTTTGCATAACTTAAGTATTTGAGGCTAGTGTAAGGCGTTTTTTGCATTATATTTGTAACATTCCATTCCAATGAAGAAGGATGGCAGACATACGCAAACGATATCGCGAATAGCGGTTCGCTATACAACGTGTTACTTAAGGTCCTAACTCTTTTTACAGGGTGTAACCTACCGTTGAACAGGATAACATTTCTGTAAAAAAAAGTTGAATTAATCGATTTTAATTCAATAACCTCAATTTTTTTTTCATAACGTCTTCATTTTTGGATTTAGCTCCAATTTTAAAATATGTTTGTGTGTGTAGGTTCATTTGCTTAGCTTTGATTTGGTAAAACATTGTCAATGAAGACAATATTTAAAAAAATACTTTTCGCCCGCCACATCGTTCACATTTTATTAAATAAAAAATCAATGGAACGTCATGGAGCAAATCCCTATTACCGGGTGCTATTATCCTGTAAAAAGAGTAAGGACTTTTTGTAACACCTTGTAGAAAGTTTACACAAAGCCTGATGCTACGGGTGCCATCCTAGGCCCGATGGAGTGTTTGCTTACGAAATGTTTATTTTCAGCGCCATGTTAGGCCTGTTAAAGCATAATAAGTAGAGATATTTAAAAGTTTTAACTGTATAAGTGCAATATTTATGTTTTAAGCATATACATTTATTTATTTAGGAACTAAATATGTAAAGATTTCAAATTGTATCCTAAACCAAAATTGAACCGCGATTAGACCCATTTACAATACAAATAATTTGTGAATGTCGCGAAATAAAGACTTTACACTGAACTATTTTGTATTTTTCGTTTTTGCCACCACCTACTTCAATTTTGCTGGATCGATTGCAAATTTTGGGTTGAAATGAAATAAAACAACTTTGTAAGTCATTAAACGAGAGAAAAATAAATATTTAGTTGTATTACCATTTCCTATTGTTATAATAATTATCACAATGCGCTTTACATAATTTAAAAAATTAACTTCCAATTTTATTAACAGCTTTTAACTCTTGAATTAAGGTAAAACTAAGGCCTTTGCATCTACGCAATGAGATGATTTATACAGCGTCCAGTGGCGCCTTCACTCACACTACATAGAAGGGTGAAGAGACCACTCGGCGCTGCAGTGCCTGGGACATTGTTTTAGAATCCTACTCCATTTATATCAAGGTAAGTACATAGATATCTACTTTTTTACTCGTGCATTACTCCACAATCCTAAATTCCGAAAGACTATTGACATCTTTCTGTTGTATTAATCATAATGTACATACATCTATGAAGATAAGCGTTCCATAAGTAATATTTTCGCTAAGAGATTCAAGACACTAAAACATCCACTGAACTATGACTTTAATTAATTTTCAAAGTTACGTACATTTGTGAATTTATATTAGCAATATCACTCGCTAACGGTGAAGGAAAACATCGTGAGGAAACCTGAGCGTATGAGGCATTATACCCTCAACGCGAAAATCATCGCCAACCCGCATTGAGCACGCGTGGTCTCACTCTGAGAGAAGGTAGTGGGACATGTACAGGCTACATCTAAAATCTTGCTCTATTCGGTCACTTAGCATAAATTGCAGTAACAATTGTTTTTTGACCAAGGTATAACTTGATGTAAATTTCGGAGGTTTTTATTAAAAACCGATTTAAATACACGACAAGTTTTCAAAGACACCTGTATTCTCTAAAATAACCGTTTTTAAAAGACAAAAAAAAATGTTCATCTCAATAAGGACAATTTTTCAGTGTTTTGACGCTTGACGGTTGAGTGTTTTTTTTTTAGAGAATAGAGGTGTTGAACCTTTGTACAAAACATGAAAACCACACTGCGTGTCAGTGGAAGCTCGCGGGTAAAAGAGTTATGCCCTTCTATCTTTCTAGTGACTAGATTCTAGTCTGAAACCTCAGGCCGCAGCATCAGCGTATCGCAGATCTTGTAGCAGTCGTCCCAGGGCACCACTTCAGCCTTCACCTGCGGCGCTGACGAGGCCAGGGTCTCTTGGATCAGCTTGTCGAGAGGGTAGCCGCGCCGCGGAAACACTGTGGCCTGAAGAAAATAGGACAAAACATGTGAAATAAATAGAAAGTGGGTGAAAGATACAAAAATCATGTTATTGAACGAGCAAGCGAAGCTCATTAAAATATTTTTTTGCCAAATCGGTCGAGGGGTTGCCGAGCTATAGGGTCGCGAGTTCATTGTTCCGGGCGAACCACTACACTAGTGATAACTTGATAAGTGTACCTACACTCAATCATCCATCCAATCAGAAATAAACTAGTAGTTCGCCCCGAACTGTGAACTCGCGACCCCAGTTACAGATGTGTAACTTTTTGCTAACACCATTGCCGCAGGCGTCCGCGCTTTGCATATGTTACCGGCCAAACACCCCTTTTTAGGATAAACTAGTTTCGCCTAGGTAGGCGAAACCAGTCTAACCTAAGCTCGACGGAACGCGACGCTGGGGGAAAGCGACGGCGCCGCCAAAATTCGATTGGACAAACCGGTATAGCCTAGGCCAAACTAGTCTAGCCGAAGCTCGTATGGAGAAACCAGTTTAGCCTGGGCCAAACATAAACTACAGGGTGCACTCTAAGTCGATAGCGGAACTTTAAGTAGGCTGTCTACTGATCAATACAAACAACTTGTACTAGGTGACGACAAAAATTAAGCGAAAAAAATATCAGCTGTTTCATACATTTGGCACAGTACTGAGTCGACCTTTTGTATGGAACAGCTAATACATTTTTCACTCGATTTTTTTCGCCACCTAGTAGAAGTTGTTGTATTGATCAGTAAATAGCCCACTTAAAGTTCCGCTATCGACTTAGAGTGCACCCTGTAGTATATGACCTAGCCCGAGCTGATATTGACGAATGATTAGGTACGTTGTGGCCTAGTAGGCTGTAAACTCACATTGGCCGGCAGGTTGGTGGCGGGACAGTAGTCGTTGCGTCCGTCGCCGGAGTAGACCACCCGCCCATACTGCCCCCGCTCGCCGCACCACTTCGCCAACGCCAGCGACTTGCAAAGGTTGCTGGGGCACCGCGGGCACGCAGTCTGTAACAAAAATTCACTCAGGCCCTTGCATCTACGTAATGAAATGACAGACAACTATTTACACTACACTAGATAAGTGAAGTTAGCCTAGGATAGTCAATGTGAGTACTATACTACAAACATATACTTTGGCCCGGTTTCTGAGTTGAGAATTTTACTAAGCACATACTTACGCATCGCTCTGTGACGCTCTTTTGTGAGAAATCTGCAGAGACAGGACGATACTTACCCATTTGTTTAGCAAAATTCTGAACTCAGAAACCGGGCCTGTAAGATGTAGCCTGTACCACTCTAGTTGTAACTACTGAAAAGGTTAGGTTAGTCTAGCTGGACAAGGGCCTTCTCTTAGGCCCGGTCTCTGAATTGAGAATGTTACTAAGCAAATACTTAAGTATCGTTCTGTCACGCTCTTTAGCGAGAAGTCTGCAGAGACAGGACGATACTTACGTATTTGCTTAGTGAATTTCTCAATTCAGAAACTGGGCCTTAAGTAAAAGTAAAACACCGAAGTAAAACAGAGAGTTATAGCTTAATCACCACGCGTGCTCAATGCGGATACTGATACTACAAACTTTAGTAAAAAATGAGAACACGCAACTTTGAGTGAAAGTTAGATAGGTAGGTACCTGTCGCATGCAGGGCTCGATGTAGAGCCGACCAGCGTCGAAGAAGGCTCGGTTGGTAATCACAGCAGTCACTGCACGCTGAAACAAGCAATTGAGTAACTCTTTACTGTATTGTAGAAAGCATTTTACAGATGCAATCTAAAAATATCTATGGCGTCCCAGTAAAATGACAAAACAGGGATTTCCTCGTTTTTCTCCTACAACCAGCGAATCGGAACATTCTTTGCTGTACTAACATTAACATTAAAAGGACCGACAACAATAATAAATCGTAATTGCAGCCGTCAACCGGGAGCCCATTTTGGCACCATTTCGTTACAGGCTAAGGTCCCTGTTCCGGTTCCTGTGTGGACACGCCTATAAGCGCCATCTATGAACTGCTTTGAAAACGGCTCATTTCATCGTTTGTTGATTGCGCTTAGCGCCGGGTGTAAGGCCGGCTACATACGGACGGAATTCCGGACGAAAAAAAAACGTATCGGAATTCCGAACGCAGTGACTGCATGCAAGTCTATACTACAAGTCTATCTACTACACACATACGGTTTTTTCCGTTCGGAATTTTCATAGATTTGTATGCAGTTGCTGCGTTCTGAATCCCCATACGTTTTTCAGTTACGGAAAAATTCCAACTGTATGTGGCCGGCCTAAGTGGTGCACTCACCTCCAAGTGGTGCGCCTTGAGCCAGTGGTGCACGAAGACGGTGTTGGCGTCGGTGAGCAGCAGCACGTCCCAGGAGTCGGCAGCGAGCCGGCGCAGCAGCTGCACGACGCCCGCCGTCGGCCGCATCGAGCCGATTGACTCCAGGATGTCTTCTTGAGTCAGCCCCGCCGTAAACGCATGCTCGAAGATCTGGGGAGTGAAGTATTGATTTAGAAATTATTTATTGCCACAAAATTAACAAAAAAAAAACTTAATTTATATTAGTAAGAAATTAACATCCGCGGTTGTGGCAAACGGGATTGTTTCAGCCGTTGCTGTAGTTAGAAACAATTTTTCATAATCAATAGATCGGTGTTTAAAAAGGAAAAGAGATTTTTGTTTTTAATTTTGAGTATTGTACTGTTGGGCCATGGAATTTAATCCCCGATAAAAAAGAGGGGTGGTTTGACCGCTATGTGTGTGTGTGTGTGTGTGTGTGTGTGTGTGTGTGTGTGTGTGTGTGTGTGTGTGTCTGTGTGTGTGTGTGTGTGAGTGTGTGAGTGTGTGTGTGTGAGAGGGTGTGAATTTATGTGTGAGGAGACGCAGCAACTACATACAAATCTATGAAAATGCCGGACGGAAACAAGTAGAGTAGAGTGCGTTTCACGAAAAAGTTACCTTGACGAAACTCTTATTACAATGTGTTAGGGACTATTTTTGTTCAACACAAGGGAATTCTTTCGTGAAACGCACTCTAAACTCTAATTTTTAAATAGAGTCCACGGAATGACAGTTGCTACAAAGGTTTTATCCGTCAGTACCATACTAGGAACTGTCATTCCGTGGACTCGATTTAGTTAGGTACTGCGTTCGGAGTCCCGATTCGATTTTTTCCGTCCGGATTCCGTACGGTGAATCGATTTTAAGCTAGGCCGAAGGCCAAGCCTTACGGTAGCGTGCATATGGGTACAGAAATCTGTATTCTATCTAACATAATACTAAATAATTCGTCTTGAATAAGTTTAGACTGTTTTAGAAGCCTTGTAAAACCTCCGAAAAGCATAGGTCTGTAAATCTAAAGTTGAGTTTAATATTCCTATGTATGTAATAAACTAGGTTTTTCATTCAACCAAAACAGTAGGATAAATTATAGATTTATCGACAAAATATAGCGGTCCTATCGCTAAGACCGATTACTTCCAGTTAGCCTTTGGATGGACAGGATTGAAAGCGGAACTAGAGTAGGTAGCGGGTAGACAGCCTATGTCCGAACTGATATTCCGGCTCGCCAATGTAGATACCAAAATTAAATAAATCATACATCAACGCAACGCCTACGAAGCAGTTTTTCTAATGAAAATACTGAAATAGATCACTCTTCCTCAAGCCTCGGTCACTCGAAGATCAGTACTTTTTGACTGCAGAAAATGAGAAAACTAGAGAGCGAGTAATCATTTGAGTGTTTTGCAGGTACGTAAGAGACTGTTGTAGTAATTAAAAGCATCAATGTATCTCCTGAAACTACATAACGGTCTGCACGCGTGTATCGAGTGAAGGTTGAGCATCGTGGTAGGAGGTTTTCAAAGTCAATGCCAAATGTGCGTTGGCACTTGGCTCGCGACAAGGTTAGGAAAAGTGTTTTGCGCTACGTAGGTATTGATTTTGCGTTTATAGTTCATAGCGTTTTTTGTTGGTTTTCCCCCTACCTACATCCTATGAAGAAAGTGAAGGATTGTCGCTCTTGCTAACTTAACGAGCAAAACCCAAATAATTGCCTAAGTATTAAGATCTGATGAAGAACTTCGGAGATGGAGTCAGTGCAATAGCTTAATAACAGTGTAGATAGCTTTTCAACAATGAAGTCGGTATTTTATTTGTTTAGATTTTGCGTTCATAGCGTTTTTGTTGGGTTTTCCCCCTACCAACATCCTATGAAGAAAGCGAAGGATTGTCGCCTTTGTTAACATAACGAGAATTTAACCCAAGAATAGCCATCAAGTTTGTTTAACAGTCAGTTTGTTTTATTTAATTTTAGTTATTCTATCATGGCTAAACAGCTGAACCGATTTTCATGAAACGTTCGGTGTGTAGCTATAATGTTCAAATTGAGATGCGATGACGCAAACGCTTCGGACGGAAGACGATCTTTCTATCTATCTATGTCACGTGCCACGTGCATTTCGGGCTAATTTCGTAATTGTAAGTATTTTGAGAATCTGCCTTAAATTTACTCAGGTGATGATGATGACATAGGCCCGGATTCTGAATTGAGAATTCTACTAAGCAAACACTTAACTATCGTTCTGTCACGTTCTTTTGTGAGAAATACGCAGAGGCAGAACTATATATAAGCACTCGCTTAGCGAATTTCTCAAATCAGAAAACGGCAGTTAGGCCCGGTTTCAGAATTGAGAATTTTACTAAGTATGGTTCTGTCACGCTCTTCTGTGAGTATCTGCAGAGACAGAACGATACTTACTTTATTTGCTTAGTGAATTTCTCAATTCAGAAATCGGCAGTTAATGTTATGGGTATTTTTAGAAGGCCACTTCTACACGTTCCTCAGAAAAAAACCGGCCTAGTGCGAGTCTGACTTGCGCAATGAGGGTTCCGTACCGCCATACAATTAAAATAAAAACTGGTGGAACGGACCCTCGCTGCGTGAGTACAACTCGCCCTTAGCCGGTTTTTACTAATAAAAATTTCGTCTCTTATTTCTGATTTGAGCATAAATAAAGTATCTATATCGAAAACCAACAGTCTTCGAGACTTGAGGCCCTGTATGTTATTTTCATGCACGCGCGTGAGATAAACGTAATAAATGTAAACATGAATTATGGTAGTTTTATCTTCTTTAATATCACGGGTAAACAGTGGCTTTTAATAGATTCCCGATAAGGTTTCGTTATCAGAGCGTTAGGTACGATAATCCGTAACTAAAAACACCACAATGGATAGCTATTCAGGGTGTACCGTTTTTTGACCATCAGATTTATTTAGAGTAAAAATGTTGCAAGATTAGCTTTTCCTTTTATTGAGTTTTATAGACACATTTTGAAATTATTATTTTCAAAGTTAGCATATGTTTGAGTGGTTATTACAAATTATAATCAAAATGTGATGCCTCTTTGATAAACTTAAATTGTATACTTTCAGTACAGGACAACTACAACTACAGGAAAATGTTTCCATCATGAACTTCAACCATGAAACACACATTATGTGACTCAGAAGTGTGGCCTTGATTTTTTAATTAAATTTACATTGTTGTGGTAAAATTTGGATTGTCACGTTAAACAATCATGTGCCAAAAGAGGAGGATGTTGACGGCTTCATACCATTGATTGCATCATCACTTCAGCAGGCCTCAAACTAGATTTTAAATTGACCAGCCCTTGACGCATTTTTTCAATATGGGGCAATTTTTTATTGTACCTTTAAATAAGCATTACGCAAAGCATGACTATGCGAATTTCAAGAGAAATTAATTTAAAAATTTTGTCAATATTAACACAATAGCGTCAAGACTAACCCCCCTGCCTGACATGTTAAGCCTAACATAATATTAAGCAGTTTGGCCTGACCTGACATAAATCCTATCACAAGAGGGTAAAAGGTACTGGAATGGAGACCTAAGAACAAGCCATAGAAACGGGCAGGCAATGAGATGAAATGAATACCAGGGGCTTAAGTCTGTAACTCAACTGCTTGTCGACAGGTTCCCAGTAGAAGGAATAAAACCGGGTTTTCCTCGTTTATCTCCTACAAGCAGCAAACTAATCCTCTGGACTTAGAATCAGAATATTATACTGTACTAGAAAAATATTAAAAGGACAGACAACATTAATAAATCTTAATTGAAGCCTACAACTGGGAGCCTGTCGAGGCACCATTGCGTTACAGACTCAGGCCCCTGGAATGGAGACCCGGGAACGAGGCATAGAAATGTGGGCAGGCATAAAAATGTGGCAGAAAGAGACAAAAGCACAAGACCGAAAAGAATGAAGTGCAATGGAAGAGACCTACACTCAGCATTGGGTGGCTATAGGTTGAAGAAGAGACAAATCAATTCATGTGTGTTCTTTTTTTGTTTCTTGAACTTACACGATAATAACATTATGAAGAAAACGAATGTTAGGTAAATACCTACTTATTGTAAGAAATATTTATTTTGTAGTCTGTAAGTTGTAAGTGTTTTACGATTTTTCTTACCAAAAAAAAAACTAAGGCCTTTACATCTACGTAATGAGATGATTTATACAGCGTCCAGTGGCACCATCACTCACACTAGATGGGTGAAGAGACCACTCGGCGCTGCAGTGCCTGGGTCATTGTTTTAGATGGAGTAGGCTTGCCCAGCACCTATACCATGCAAGCGGTGGTGGTCTAGTGGGTAGAACAGTGGACTCTAAATCAAGAGGTACCCGGTTCGATTCCCAGTGCGGGCATGTATCTATGACTTTGTTTTCTTACCAATATTGTAAGAAATAGTGCCTACCCGCTCGCTTGTGGATTAGGACCTCTAGCAGAGATATGTCACTCATTAGCGAATGGTGAGAGGACAGATATGTGGCACTGGCAGTAACGAGCGATCTATTCAAGAACAGAACAGCGAATGTGGAGCGTACAGCGTAGCCAACAAGGAGAACCAGCATAAGAAAAAATAAAAAAATAAAAACTCACATCGCTCATGTATGGTGTCCAGTCGTGGGAGCTGCTGTCCCATTCGGGCGGTGGTTCCTTCTCTCTCAGTCGCCTGATGATGGTGGCGTCAGAGTCGTCATCCACGACCGTGCGATCGAAGTCGAACACTGCTAGCTTGGCCATGGTGGGTCGCGCGGGCGGTCGCCGCGGTGTCGCCTACACTACTGCGGGGGCCGGGCGCGCTCTGTCAGGCATGCTCTGACGGTGGTGGTGTTCCCCGGACATGACGGATTTTGTGTGGATTTCCTCGATTTCCTTCTTCGTTCGTGGTTCGCGTTTTTTTTAGTTGACTTGCTTGACGTCTGTCATTTTGTCGATGGAGGAGCCTGACAGCTGATTGCACGTTTCGTTCTTGAAATAAATGCATGGACCTATTCTATGTCATTTGGTAAATAGCTTGTAGACCCGTGCCATTAAAGAAACGATATATAAATGGCGGACACTCTCGCGCCCTCTCGCTTTAATCATAACTCCGTCTATACTCACACGTAACGTTAGCTAAGTCATTTTAGGCAGTCCTGATTAGTCACCTACGCTTGGGTAATAAAACACGCCAAAATACGTTCGCCTCTTATTGATTTCTTAATGTTTGTAGAGTTATTTCAATATTGTAGTTTACGTTAAGTGTTGTTATTTGTTGAGGTGTGTATTATTTACTAAGTTTTAATATTTTTGATCTTATTTTCATAAAGATTGTGGTTTAATCACAAACCCAACGTAGAACAATAACCTAATCAATAAAGAAAGCATCGTAAAACAATATTTCCTAACCAAAAATGTGAGAAAGTTTTAGGTATAAACCGAAATCGTATTTTCGTAACCTCTTTTTCAGACCTTAACATAGGTACCCGCCGCCATTTTCATATCGTTTCTCTATTGGCACGGCTTATACCACCATTCTTTGCGGGCTAAGTTCCAATCAAAAAAGTGTCGTTTTAATTTATTTGTCTCAGTTCTCAACTCAATCGCTGGCTTCACCTCGCGAGGGCGAGACAAAGTAAAAACGAAACGAAAGATAAAAAAAACCTTTTAACATTGTTTGTCTTGTCAATGGTCAATTTTGACGTAAGTCTGAAGTCTAACCTCTTGTACTTGAAATTTTGTGATTTTTCGCTAAAATAAAACAAGTTGTAAGCAGAAATGGCGTTGTTAAAGTTTAATTCGCTCAGCAGCTTTGCTAAACTCGTGACGGACTCATCTCTAAGGACTCTAGTTGCGAATTCTTACAGGTAATCGTTGCGCAACCAATGTTTCCGCATAACCTTAAATATTTTGCGATTTTCTACTTTCCTAAAAAATATAAATATTGGTCCTAATACATTCAATACTCATTCCATCTATATGTGTAGTAGGAACTGTGATGTTTCGCATATGAATTATCGTTTCGATGATAAGAAGTTTGAGGCTTCCATGTTGCATCATCTAAGTCGAAGATAATCAATCAAATAAGCTGTTGGTGGGTCAAGTTGGGGGCAGGTGGTAGGCGTTTGGGTATACGCATGGGGGCACTATCATAGGCCTATACGCATAATTTCAGTAAAAAAAATACCTTAAAAATTTTTTTTGGATGGATTTTTTTGCCACATTGGGTATATTTTCAAAATCCTCGTATTTTTTAGATGGGCATAGATTGGGTAGCTCCAAAAAAGGTACTATGACTTGGTGCTCGGAAAAGCACCGTTTTTGTGTTTCTCGGCTCTGAATCTGCACCCCCAATGCTACATCCCAACCCTTCCCTGTATTAAAGTTCAGGTTAAGTAGGTACATTAAAACAAATACAAAACATTATTATACTTCTTGATGACCAAATGGCAAAGTGAAAACGTCATGAATCAACCTAAATGACTCAGTATTGCCTCCTCAACATAACATGGCCACGCTTGCTGACTCTCTCACTGAGATAAATTAATTAATATTTTGTGTAACCACTCCACACTCATCCACAATATTGGTACAATGCTAATCCAATGTTTAGTGATAAATAATAATAATTTATTAATTTATTTAAGATAACAAGATCTTATAGGGTTGGTAACAATTGGTAATTAAACATTAAAATTAATGTTATGTTAGTTTTTAAATAAATTTTTTAAAAATCTTTTAAATCTGATTAACACAAATTCAAACCCCATCTTCAACACATCTACAGACACTTCATGTCAACAGGAAGAACTATAGACAAAGTGTGTTAAAAATGGCTTGGTCATTTACAGAAGCGTCTCAGCTCACCCATACAGTACAACGGAGGAGAAACCAGCAGCAGAAGACAAGACCGAAGACAAGAAGCTACCAGCATCCGTGGAGGAATGCCACAAGCAGATTGAGGTCTTGTCATCGGAGGTGACCACTCTCAAGGAACAGCTGAAAGATTACGAGGTGGGCT
Organism: Zelleria hepariella; assembly: GCA_949319315.1. Taxonomy (NCBI): domain Eukaryota; kingdom Metazoa; phylum Arthropoda; class Insecta; order Lepidoptera; family Yponomeutidae; genus Zelleria; species Zelleria hepariella. The sequence goes on along the minus strand of OX439386.1, from coordinate 15,309,081 downwards.
TCTGACATTCCCACCCCTGATTTCCTGTACACTAACGGGCTGTTAATCGACTGTTAACAATCCTTTGACAACTGATTTATAGTCTGTTAGTGTATAGAATATCATAATAATAATATAGCCCTTATATCCCGAAACTCCGTTTTGTATGTAATATGGTTCTTTCTTCTTACTTATGTTTCTTTTATGTGTTTTGTTGTAATATGTCCTTGTGTGCCTCTTGGCAAAGGCCTCTTCTAACAAATGCCACTGTTTTCTATCTTTAGCAATTCACCAGTTACAGCCTACTGTTAATTTAAGTTTATTTTTTATTTACTTTAACTTAAATTAACAGTAGTACTTAGAAAACCGGTATCCAAGTCTTTGCACATTTTTAGGTCACATACTGAGGGCTTGAAATGACAGAATTTTTGCCTTTAGAACCCTCTGGATAGGGGAATCTGATGAGAAAACTCAAAAAAACAGTATTCCTAAGCACCTTTCCTCCAATTTCTGAATTAAGAATTTCAGCAATAAAATTATAAATAATAATACAAAATAACACAAAATAATTTAATTTAAATAAATCTTCATAATTTTTAAACTTAAACTTTCGTGAGCACTGCACATTTTTCTATTAAATCACGGTTTTACTCACTAGTAATTTGTCGGCTTCGGTCGGTTTGAAACTTGTCGGCTACACCGACAAATTACTAGTGAGTAAAACCGTGATTTAATAGAAAAAATCTTCATAATACTTGCAAAATGTAATTAAAAAATATTTATTTACCATTGAAAGAAAATTATGATTAGCAACCAAATGTTATTATACTTTTTTTATTTTTTATTTATTTATTATTCGTTTGTTTGCAGGACAAGTACAAGCGCGCGCTGGCGGACGGCGAGAACGTGCGCCGGCGCATGGTGAAGCAAGTCGAGGACGCCAAGAGCTTCGCCATACAGAGCTTCTGCAAGGACCTGCTTGATGTGAGTGAAATAATAACTTACTAACATAGCTCTTAGTAACAGAATACGGAACTCAGTGATACGCCAACGCACCAAAGTTGCCGACATCGGCAAACGGATAGCGCGCCTTAAATGGCAGTGGGCAGGACACGTATGTCGCCGAGAGGATGGCAGGTGGAGCCGAAAAGTCCTGTCATGGAAGCCGCGTACAGGAACGAGAAGTGTGGGTAGACCAGCTGCACGATGGTCCGACGACATCAAGGCCACAGCAGGCTCAACCTGGACCACAACAGCTACAGACCGGCTAAAATGGAAGAAACATGAAGAGGCATACGTCCAACAGTGGACATATACATGCTGAAGAAGAAGAAGAAGAACATAGCTCTTAGATGCCGCATAGCCTCTGCGCAGAGCATGCATGCACAGGAGTGCCCACACAACGAACGACCCTACTCGGAAGCCCAGGGACACTGCGCGAGGCCTGCAGAGACATCCGAAGGTTGCTGGACTTCGTCGAGGAGCTGGATAAGTAGCATGGCTTTATTTTTGTTTCTTTTTCGCGTGCTGTCGTGTGTACGTGGTTTCCCGATTTGTCGGCGGTCTTTTAACATCCCGTATAGTAAATTTACAAATTACAAATTCAGGGACGCTACCATCTATTCCAGATTCAAGATTCAACATATTTATTTGCTTTGAACGTGGTAGTTACATTTCAGATGTTAAAGTAGTTGATATTTAAAAGCTCAGCACATTCAACCTATTTAAGGCATCCAAAAATTATAAGTACATAATGCTGAATAATATTATTAATAATAATATCAATAATAAAAAAATATATATATAAATTTTAAGTCAACAGTAATATTAGATTCATTCTGTGTTAATTTCAGGTGGCGGACACCCTGACAGTGGCGGCGGAGAGCGTGCCCTCGTCGCTGTCTGCGGAGGGCGGCGCGGAGGGGGGAGGATCGGCCGCGGCGCTGCGCTCGCTACACGACGGCGTGCGGCTGACGCGCGCGCAACTCACGCAGGTTAGAGACTTACTGCCTTGGCTCGACTTACTGCCCTGGCTCGACTTACGGCTATAGCTCGACTTACTGCTACAGCTTGACTTACTGCTACAGCTCGACTTAGTGCTATAGCTCGACTTAGTGCTATAGCTCGACTTAATGCTATAGCTCGACTTACTGTCTGCGGAGGGCGACGCTGAGGGGGGAGGGTCGGCCGCGGCGCTGCGCTCGCTACACGACGGCGTGTGTCTGACGCACGCGCAACTCACGCAGGTTAGAGACTTACTGCCCTGGCTCAACTTACTGTCTGCTGAGGGGGGAGGCTCGGCCGCGGCGCTGCGCTCGCTACACGACGGAGTGAGTCTGACGCACGCGCAACTCACGCAGGTTAGACACTTACTGCTATAGCTCGACTTACTGTCTGCGGAGGGGGGAGGCTCGGCCGCGGCGCTGCGTTCGCTACACGACGGCGTGCGACTGACGCGCGCGCAACTCACGCAGGTTAGAGACTTACTGCTCTGGCTCGACTTAGGCGGAGGGGGGGATGTCCAAGCATACCAAAAATGTTTGCTCTTGTGCCATCATCCAGGGAGGAAATCGGGGACTACGTTTGTATGTAGAAAACACCACTGTGAATCCTCTAAGAGTTAAGAGCCTTTGCATCTACGTAATGAGATGATTTATACAGCGTCCAGTGGCACCTTCATTCACACTAGCTAGATGGATGAAGAGACCACTCGACGCTCCAGTGCCTGGGACATTGTTTTAAAATAAAGCACTTCTAAATATACAGGGTGTCACAAAAAATAGTGTCAAGCGGAAGTCCAGAGATAGAGCACCCCTAGGGGTACCCGAATCACCCCCATGTATGTTCAGCGATTTTGGAAATATCTTCTTTTTGGATGCGTTTTTAGCAAAAAACGCTCCTGGCGAGAATCGATTGCATTCGTAGGTTCTAGGATCTGGAATCCAAACAGTGGCGTACTGTGGGTAAATGGCGCCTAGGGCAAACATCGTAATTGCGCCCCTTTGTATATCTTTTTTCTGTGGCGGTGCATGACTAAATGGGACGTTAACTATTCTGCTTCTGGTTATGAAAAAAATCGCACGCCGTGTAATATGTCACAAGCAATCTGCATTAAACACGCGCGTAGCGCGCCCGAGAATTCACCGATTTTACCCATTTTGTAAGCCGCGATATGGAGCAACTCACTATGCTTGGACGAAATTTTACCGATTTTATCCTTAAATTACGCGGTCGAAATTACTTACCATAGTTCGTAAATTGGACGAACGCACGCAGTGCCCACGAAAATTTAACAATTTTACTTTTTATCTTCATTGTTCGTAAATTGGACGACGCGCAAAGCGCCCGAAAATTCAACGGTTTTAACTTTAAAATCATAATTTATGAAACCTCGCGCGTAGCGCGCTTGAAATTCACCAATTTTAGCCTTTTTCGAAGGCGTGGCAAGTTTTCTTTACAAGCGCGCCCAAATGTATCGATTTTTTTCTTAAATTATGATAATGATTAATTTTTTTTCGTATGTAAATTCAACGATTTTACCTTTGTAAAATTCAAAGGTAAAATCGTTGAATTTACATACGAAAAAAAATTAATCATTTTTTTTCGCAATATGTCACAAGCAATCTGCATTAAACACGCGCGTAGCGCGCCCGAGAATTCACCGATTTTACCCATTTTGTAAGCCGCGATATGGAGCAATTCACTATGCTTGGACGAAATTTTACCGATTTTATCCTTAAATTACGCGGTCGAAATTACTTACCATAGTTCGTAAATTGGACGAACGCACGCAGTGCCCACGAAAATTTAACAATTTTACTTTTTATCTTCATTGTTCGTAAATTGGACGACGCGCAAAGCGCCCGAAAATTCAACGGTTTTAACTTTTAAAATCATAATTTATGAAACCTCGCGCGTAGCGCGCTTGAAATTCACCAATTTTAGCCTTTTTCGAAGGCGTGGCAAGTTTTCTTTACAAGCGCGCCCAAATGTATCGATTTTTTTCTTAAATTATGATAATGATTAATTTTTTTTCGTATGTAAATTCAACGATTTTACCTTTGAATTTTATTGTTCGTTAATGGAACAAAAGCGCGCAGAAAACGGCTTTTAATATACAGAGTAACTTATAGTTAGGAGAAATCTAGACATCAGTGCATTTTTCATGAAGTTCATGCAATTTGCCACGGATTGTTAGCTACTTTCCTCATATTTAGGGATTCAGTTTTTGAAGAACATGTTTAAGTACCTAGGTACCTAATATATCTTCTCTATCGTCACATACACTATTTACAATACCATGACGGATCGTCCGATAATTTGAAATAAATTGTTTTATTTTGAATTTACGAATTACTGTTTTGCGCCCCCTTGAAATGGCGTCCAGGGCACGTGCCCTGGCTGCCCCACCCTAGTTACGCCACTGAATCCAAACCATAGGTCCTAAAAATAGTTAAGCCTCGCGTTGAAAAATCGCAGGAGCGTTTTTAGTAGAAAACGCATCCAAAAAGAAGATATGTTTTTTTTTCATTGGCGGCGCTAGTGTTGTTCGTCGTATTTCGTCTTAATGACTTCTAAATATACCGTACTTTTGCTTCGCAGGTGTTCAACCGACACGGTTTGGTGGCGGTGTCGCCCCTTCGTGAGAAGTTCGACCCAAACCTGCACGAGGCACTATTCCAACAGGTATGAGGATTATACAGGGTACATTTTAATTTGCTTTATTCCTGAAACACGCCAAGAAGTTTTAATATCCAGCAACTTTGGTGAAAGCGTCGAACGTCGCCTAATCCCGTCATCCGACGTCGGACGAAGATAGACGATATAGGTGATAGATGCAAAATAACACCTTGTATAACTAAATAATCTGTGAATATCTCAAGCGTCTACCTGTTGTCGTTATCAATATCGAGCAAAAAAATCACATTTATTGTATGGGAGCCCGCTTAAATATTAGTTTTATTCTGTTTTTTTACTTTTTGCGGTTATAGCGGCAACAGAAATACATCGTCTGTGAAAATTTCAACTGTCTAACTATCACGGTTCACGCCTGGTGACAGACTAAGAGACGGACAGCGGAGTCTTAGTAATAGGGTCCTTTACCCTTTGGGTTCGGAACCCTAAAAATCTCAGTAAACCTATTTATTAACATGGACTGTATGTCTCCGCGAGTACTACCAACAACCATGTGCCCGTTCCATATAAATACAATCATTCATAGTTTATTATGACAATTCGACGTTCATTGAGTGGTCGGTAAGTAACAAACTTTCTTTGTAACCTTCCTCATGTCAGATCGGCTACGCAATAAACATCTAATTCGGAAGGCAAAGTTTTTTGTTCGAAAGTCCGTTATTGGCTTAATCTTATCTTTAGACAATATTGAGAAACTAATTTCAATATTTTTTATTTTGGTTCAGTAGTTTGGATTTTACAACGTTTCAAAGATACGGTTTTATGACCTTCACGCGACGGTCTGCATACTGTTGGCGGTCATAGGAACAAAACATTTTAGCGCATAAAAACAAAACTACTGGACCAAAATAAAAAATATTTAAATTAGTTTCTCAATATTGTCTAAAGATAAGTTTAAGCCAATAACGGACTTTCGAACAAAAAACTTTGCGTACCCAATTGTCATAATAAACTATGTTTTATGAAAATAGGACCATGTTAATCGTTGACTGTGTGTTTCGCAGGAAGTCGAAGGCGCGGAGGCTGGCACGGTAGTCGCCGTGTCCAAAGTGGGCTACAAACTGAAGGAGCGCTGCGTGAGACCCGCGCTAGTGGGCGTCGCAAAAGCGACCTCCTAGTGACAACATGCAACAGAAAGTGTAGCGTGTATCAAAGGGTTCAAGCGTATCCAATATCCATAGGTTTATAACTCTAACTAGCCCACAGGTGCGGTCAGGATAAGTTGTCAGGATGGTATAGGTGCTGGGCAAGCCTACTCTATCTAAAACAATGTCCCAGGCACTGCAGCGTCGAGTGGTCTCTTCATCCATCTAGTGTGAGTGGAGGTGCCACTGGACGCTGTATAAATCATCCCATTACGTAGATGCAAAGGCCTTAGTTTTTTACTGTGAAAAAAACGAGCTTCGCTTGCCGCCGCCGGAGTACTGTATATAGAATATTATTAATATTTTGCTTTGCATTTAATTTTATATGTTTAAAGTTGTTTGAAACCCACACAAGCAAGCTCAAACTATTTCTGTTGTTATTTTTTTATGAGTATGGGCTTTATTTGTATGAATTAGAGTTTATATTTGTATGTAGTGAATGATGCGATGACGAATTTAAACTATTTAACAAGCAGTGTTACTTGATTATGTCGCCATCGCCTATACATATTGTGTGGTAGAAGAATTAAGGCGCCGTGCATAGTAAATAGCCCGCGCGCAAAGAAAAATTTACAAATTCGATTCCTGTATCAAATGCACTAAATGAATCGAAAAAGTAAACATATCAAACACTAGAAATAGATGAGAGCTATCTAACACAGCCAGTTTCGTGTTGATATTCATTAAATTTATGAAGATATTTTCGCTGAAAAAAATATAGGCGGCGCGCTTTTTTCAGCGAAAATACTTGTAATCTGTTATGGATATCAACATGAAACTGACTGTGTTTGTTAGATAGTGTTTACTTTTTCAATTCGTTTAATGTATCAGATACAGGAATCGATTTTTTACATTTTTCTTTGCGCGCACTACCGCGCGCGCTTTGCGGCAATCTCGCCCATACAAACGGAGTAAACGAAGAAGTCGTTTTGCTATCCCTAAATATTATCCAATCAATCGTTTTTGTAGATTTTGACTTTTGTGTCAACGGTTCCTGCAGCTTATGGGTACGTTTTCCTTTTTAGCTCAAGTCACTTTTTTCCAAAACGTACAGACATAGATTGTAGTCGGCAGAACTATGGACACCAAAATCTATGTATCCCTTAGTTCAAAAATTGTTAAATGTTAAAAAAAAATTAAATTTTTCTAATTGTTTTGTAAATAAACATTGAGATTTGCTGAATGCTGAATGAACTTAGTACTTTCCATACGAGTGTGTCTGCGTTTCATGATTCGTATGCACCGAATTGATCGAAGTTTGTATGTTAGGTAGGTAAGCTCATTGGGAGCGATTTAGAATAATGCGGGCGGCATGAGAATGGGATGAAACCTTGTCAAAGCCAATCGAAAATATACTTTATTTTACTTTGACAAGGTTTCTTCGACGCGAGTTTGCTTACCGCGCGCGTCTCAGTTCCAAAAGGTCGCATCGCATTCTCATCCCGCGCGGATTCAAGTACCTTCTATCATCAACTTATTGTTTGAATCCCAAAAAGTCAAAGTTTAATTTACGTGATTTTACTAAAAGGTGGTAGTTTGTTATAAATGTTGATAGAATAAATAAATGATTATTGTTGTATAATTGGCGTTTCTTTAGCACTATGCCACAAACAAAGAGAATATAACACTACGTCCACAAATTGGGGCTTAGCTCCGCACGTCTGACACGTGACAATAATAATTCTGGGAGGATGGTGGACATAGGCACAGCCTTCTTTATAAAGAAGGCTGTGACATAGGGCATGCTCACTTGAGATAGATAACTGATTAATGGGGGATCTTCCTTCTGATAGCTCATAAATTGTAGTTCCTGTAACTAGATGTCGCTGACGAGACATGTTCTTTTTTTATGCCAGTTCGCGCTCGTTGGCCTTTTTGGTATTAGTGGTGGACCAAAATGAACCCTCCGGTCCGTAAGGACCAAATCTCAAAACGGCCTGATTTCATTGTGCCTAAATTTCAATTTGCCTTTGTCCCATAATGCCTGAAATCCGTAATGACTTAATTTCAGTTTGTCTAAATCACAATTTGCCTTAATCCCAAAATGCCTGAAATTCAATATGGCTTCACACTATAATGACTGAATTTCGAACTGTCTTGTGAATGTGGTACAGTTATTGTGAAAATACTTGAAAACCATATTGACGATAACCGCATTGGTTCACCCGTTTTAGAGCTAGGTACGGACAAACTCACAGACTGACAGACTTTTTTTATTAAACATCTCGCTTTTTGTTAATTGGGGATAAAAACTAAAATAATTTTGCATGTTGAGTGTTCCGTACCGCCATACAACTAAAAAGTCTGGCTGCACCGGCGAAGGAAAAAAAACATGGAAGCATTTCTTTAAGCTTACCCATCCTTTAAAATCGGCACACGCATCTACTCGCGCAGACAGCTTTGTTAAAAATATTTTAAACCAATAAGAAAACAAGAAACTCCGTCATTGGTGGATAGTTTTTGCGCTATTGATGTTATTGGAAGTATTATACTGACAGCGTCAAACTGACATCTTCTCTATCGAATCACTAAAATCTTGAGAGGAACCATCTGTAGACTCCGCCCATACGAGAACCATATGCATTAGGTCATTTCTCAGGGCTAGTGAGATCTCCATGTTTTCTTCTGCTCGCTGGGCTGCACGGACTCTCAGTGCGTGAGTCCGACTCGCGCTTAGCTGTTTTTAAACGGTTTTTTATTAAAGTAATCCCAAGCCGAATAAACACAAGTTTGACGGCTGTATGTATTACAGTTTTTAGCATAGAGTTTCCCCTCCGGTAAACCTCCTTCATGTTGATGCCTACTAGCTACAACGTTCCTGACATCGCTGTATTTATATCATACGACAGTTACATTACATTTCAGTAGCTATCAATTTGTGATAAAATAATGTCGGAAGACTTAATTTTCATTTCTAATCATTGCTATTATTAAAAAACGTTTGGGTACTTCGTACTGCTGGGTACCAGAGAGAGAATACTTGAATTTAATTTCGTTTCAATGAATATTTTTGTTACCTATAGTTTAAGGAAAACTTTTTAGTTAAAGTTTTTTTTTTTTTCATTATAATTCATGATATCATACTTAAGACGCCATACGTCTCACAACTAGGGCCGCCAATGGAAAAAAAATCATATCTTTTTTTTGGATGCGTTTTTAGCAAAAAACGCTCCTGCGATTCCTCAACGCGAGGCTTAACTATTTTTAGGACCTAAGGTTTGGATTCCAGGATTGCATTCTTAAGTTCTAGGATCTGGAATCCAAACCTTAGGTCCTAAAAATAGTTAAGCCTCGCGTTGAGGAATCGCAGGAGCGTTTTTTGCTAAAAACGCATCCAAAAAAAAGATATGATTTTTTTTCCATTGGCGGCGCTAGTTGTGAGACGTATTTCACCTTAAACTGTCGTTTTATTTCGCTAGGGTACAATTGAAAAAGGGGTTTAATCGCAATTGTACATCATTCATCTCTTGTTTTTTCAGACATTATTGTGTGAAGCCATACTGAATTTCAGTCATTTTGGGACTAAGGCTAATTGAGATTTGGACAAACTGAAATTAAGTCATTTCGAATTTCAGTCATTATGGGACAAAGGCAAATTGAAATTCAGTCACAATGAAATCAGGGCGTTTTGAGATTCAGTCCTTACGGACCGGAGGGAAAATGAAGTGTTTCCGGTTTTAGAAGAACAATAACAAAGTCGTGCACTTTTTCATGTACCAAAATGGAATGAAGTCTATGAAGTCACAGAGCAATGAAGTGAAGAAGACTTTTCTGTAAGCACTAATTTACCCTGTGATAGACCCCACATGTCGGGTCAACGCATCTGTCACAGCTTTTAGAACTATTTTTTTTGTTCGCTGGTTGTAGGATAAAAACGAGGAAATCCCTGTTTTGTCCTTCTACTGGGACGCCATCGATACGCCCCATAACGTTACAGCCTGGCGTCCACTAGGCGGATCGGGCCGGGGTGCATCGCAAATAATCGCAATGCAAAAATCCGCCTGCCTGTATTCATATAAAACAGCGTCCACTCTAGCAGTGGATCGGGGCGGGGTGGGCCGCACAGCCCGCAGCGCAATAATCCGCCGCTACTGGACGCTGTGTCATATAAATACAGACAGGCGGATTTTTATTTTCGTAAGGGTAGTATATTCTTTGTTTCACTTGGTCCGCCGGAGCACAGAACGCCGGAGTCGCCACATGTTTTGACGGAATGAGCCGTTTTCAAAGCAGTTCGTAGATGGCGCTTATAACCGCAACACGAGACTGTCAAATGTCACTAGAGCGTTTCTCTTTTTTTTTTACCACAACACGTTTGACTCATGTCCGGTGGGTTAGAAGACGTATAACTTTGTTGTTATATAAAAATTGCTGATACTTGTATGCTTATATGCTTCTTTAATTATCATATTAATCAGAAAAAAATATGACACTATGTTAATAGACTGAATATCTAGTTAAAAATAAATTAATTACTAACCATGGAAATGCCCAATGTATGAAAAGTCAAATGTCCCACCTAACAAATTGTTCATTGAAACTTAAATATTTTTAAAAAGTTCTATGAAACCATCCCCGTATTTTGGTTTTAAAACGTGTTGAGAAGTATAAAGATCCATATTTCAATGGCATTTTAAGGGATTTATTCGTGTAACTAAGGGAAAAAATCTATTTTATGTGTGTCCCGAAAAAGTTCCAAACCAGAGGTCAGACTTTGTGACCCACTTTAGAGCCACAAGAGGGTAAAAATTACCATTTTACTAGAACTTTTTCGAATCTGGCCACTCTATAGTATGCCACAGAAAGCCGCGATATTCGTTTATGTGTCAGTGTTGCCACTGGGACAAGGCCATAACGGCGCGTCTACCTTGGTCCTCTAAGCAACTTCAACTTTGTGACCAGGATTCTAGGTAAGTTGATTAGAATTTGTCACATGTTTCTATTGTAGCATAATGCTAAACTACCTGACACTAAATTAAGTCATAGTAACAGTCGTTACTTGTCTTGTAGTTCCAATAATATTTTTTTGAAAAAGTAACCGCACTATATGTGACCGTCCATTTTGCAACTTTTCTGTGCTCACGTATGCGACGGAATATTGAGTCACAAAAACTGAACTATTAAGGTACGCTTACATTTTAACAGCTCAAGAAAATGCCTCTAACATCGGCCAAAAAAAACAAGGCGCTAAAATAGAAGCAAAAAACAGAAGAAAGCAAGGAAGCGACTAGTAAAAGGCCCAGATATAGGCATAATTTGCGCCGCCAATGAAAAAAAAATCATATCTTCTTTTTGGATGCGTTTTTTTGCTAAAAACGCGTCCAAAAAGAAGATATTTTTTTTTTACAATAATAGCTGTGAAATGTTTTCTAATATTTAAAATATAATGTGTTTGTGTTTTCGAATCCGTCATTTATTTAAACTTACTTTCTTTTTGATTAAAATATATTGCGTAGTAGAGATGGAGCCTTATAAGATCTTTTTTGTAACCAACGGCTTCTTTTTTGTAACTGTCCCAAACTTTTGTTTTTAGTAATTCAATTTAAAGTACTAATTTATTAATAATGATACTGATTAATAAGATAATGAAACTTATTTTGAAACTAAAGAAATACTCAACATATTAGGAAAAAATAAGTATTGGTTCATACAATGATTATTTTTGAAGTTATTGAAAACTTTAACATAAATTTTGGTTGAAGGTTACAAAAAATAATCTAAACCCTGATTCTGAAACTATTTTCAAGTTTTCATGATCTTTTTCAGGAAATATGATTAAAATGGTTGATTATCTATTAGATTTAGATCATTCTGATAATAGAAACTGCGACTTTATAGTATTTTTCATACAGAGAAGGAGTCACAAAATTGGAACCCTTAATCCTTTTAGTAATTATTATTTATTTCCCAAAATCTTCATTAAATTGGAGTTTCTTATGAAAAATCCAATAATGCTAAGGTTATAAGCGCCATCTATGAACTGCTTTGAAAACGGCTCCCCACCCTCGATGGGCAAGCGTGGCTGGCAGATGAGTTGTGTTAACTTGTGTTCTGTGAAGTGCGAACCTCTTTGGACTTGATAAGGGCGATGGCGATTCTGTCTAAAACTATACTAATCTGACAGCACTAAAAGACAGATTTTCGTTTTGGTATATTTTGTGTTCTGTGGTATATTTATACTACTCTTTGGTTTTCGTTTTGTTCGTTTGTTGTGTGAGCTAAGATTGTTCCGGCCGTGTTATTAGTTCAAAGCAAAGCGGATTTTATTATTAGCCTAGAGCTCTTTTCTTGGTAACAATATTGCCAAAAAGTGCTGTGCCCGCCGGGGCTGTTGCGTGAAACATAACCTAAGCGGTTGTCCCACCAACTTGACTCACCATCACTAAGCGTGTTATTTGTTTTGAGTGACTTCATGATTTGTTTTATGAAAAATACTCCGACTGCAATAGGAGGAGGATGGTACAAAACCTCTTCGTGGTGATCGCCGGCGTCCATCAGCGTACTTAGGTATGGTTCAGAACTATTTTTTCGTAGGTTCAGAAGGATAAAACCCAGCCTTATGCTACGCTTGCAGGAAACTAAGGCTAGGAGAGCTAGATGTAAAAATTTTCTATAAGATTATGAATCTCCATGACTGATAAGAAATTAGCTGTAGGATTACGATACCTAGTTACCTACTTAAAATAAATTAAGAAACTTGACAATTCACAGAACTCCTGCCTCAGAGTGACCTGACAGAAACAACAATGGATCTAGAAAGAAGCGAGGTGTATCAAGCACTGAAGAGTGCAGTGAAGCTGCTTCGCGTACGTGCCAACTGTAACAGACTGCGTGTACAAACCAACCAAATCAACCCGACCCCCTCAGAGTTCACCAAGTGTAAACCAGACACTCAAACAATTGTAGCAAATACTTTTGTATGCGACCACTGTAACGAGAAATTTACTGACAAATCATTTTTGGAACAACACATGACAAGTGTGCACAACTCCACATCTAGCAATATTATCATTGTTGAATCTCTTTCTCTAAAGTGCACTGTGTGTGACTTTGAAGGTATTTCAAAAGAACATTTTGAAAAGCATGCAATGTTACATGACAAGCAAATTAGTTCTGTATGTGATATGTGTGGGTCCAGATTTGTTACTTCGATGCAAAACATAAAAACTCATGCCAGGAAAAATAATCATACATATAATACTTCTTTAACGAGATCTCTAAGAAATATTACATTGTGTAACATGTGTGAATATAAAACCACACGTCGTCTTAATTTAAAGGTGAAGGTAAAAGGTATACGCACTGGCAAAAAGCCATTTCACTGTGATTTTTGTGATTTTAAAGCAACAAAAAAAAGTACTATAGCTGGTCATATTAGAACACACACTGGTGAAATGCCATTTCACTGTAATTTTTGTGATTTTAAAACAGCAAATAAAAATACTCTAATTGTTCACATAAGGACACACACTGGCGAAAAGCCATTTCACTGTGATTTTTGTGATTTTAAAGCCACACAAAAAAATACTCTAGCTCTTCACATTAGAACACACATTGGCGAAAAGCCATTTCACTGTATTTTTTGTGATTTTAAAGCAACACAAAAAAGTAATCTAGTTAGTCACATTAGAACACACACTGGCAAAAAACCATTTCACTGCAATTTTTGTGATTTTAAAACAGCATATAAAAATAGTCTAATTATTCACACAGGGACACACACTGGCGACAAGCCATTTCACTGCAATTTTTGTGATTATAAAACAGCAAATAAAAATACTCTAATTATTCACACAAGGACACACACTGGCGAAAAGCCATTTCACTGTGATTTTTGTGATTTTAAAGCCACACAAAAAAGTACTCTAGCTCTTCACATTAGAACACACATTGGTGAAAAGCCATTTCACTGTATTTTTTGTGATTTTAAAGCAACACAAAAAAGTAATCTAGTTAGTCACATTAGAACACACACTGGTAAAAAACCATTTCACTGCAATTTTTGTGATTTTAAAACAGCATATAAAAATAGTCTAATTATTCACACAGGGACACACACTGGCGACAAGCCATTTCACTGTGATGTTTGTGATTTTAAAGCCACACAAAAAAGTACTCTAGCTCGTCACATTAGAACACACACTGGCGAAAAGCCATTTCACTGTATTTTTTGTGATTTTAAAGCAACACATAAAAGTACTCTAGCTGGTCACATTAGAAAACACAATGGCGTAAAGCCATTTCACTGTGATTTTTGTGATTTTAAAGCCACACAAAAAAATACTCTAGCTCTTCACATTAGAACACACATTGGCGAAAAGCCATTTCACTGTATTTTTTGTGATTTTAAAGCAACACAAAAAAGTAATCTAGTTAGTCACATTAGAACACACACTGGCAAAAAACCATTTCACTGCAATTTTTGTGATTTTAAAACAGCATATAAAAATAGTCTAATTATTCACACAGGGACACACACTGGCGACAAGCCATTTCACTGCAATTTTTGTGATTATAAAACAGCAAATAAAAATACTTTAATTATTCACACAAGGACACACACTGGCGAAAAGCCATTTCACTGTGATTTTTGTGATTTTAAAGCCACACAAAAAAGTACTCTAGCTCTTCACATTAGAACACACATTGGTGAAAAGCCATTTCACTGTATTTTTTGTGATTTTAAAGCAACACAAAAAAGTAATCTAGTTAGTCACATTAGAACACACACTGGTAAAAAACCATTTCACTGCAATTTTTGTGATTTTAAAACAGCATATAAAAATAGTCTAATTATTCACACAGGGACACACACTGGCGACAAGCCATTTCACTGTGATGTTTGTGATTTTAAAGCCACACAAAAAAGTACTCTAGCTCGTCACATTAGAACACACACTGGCGAAAAGCCATTTCACTGTATTTTTTGTGATTTTAAAGCAACACATAAAAGTACTCTAGCTGGTCACATTAGAAAACACAATGGCGTAAAGCCATTTCACTGTACATTTTGTGATTTTAAAGCAGCAGAAAAATGTACTGTTACTTGTCACATTAGAACTCACACTGGCGAAAAACCATTTCACTGTCAATTTTGTGATTATAAAGCAGCACAAAAAGGTAACCTAGCTCGCCACATTAGAACACACACTGGCAAAAAACCATTACACTGTAAATTTTGCAATTTTAAAGCAGCAGAAAAAAATACTCTTACTTGTCACATTAGAACACACGTAAGCGAAAAGTATAAATGTGATTTTTGTGATTTTAAAGCAACACAAAAAAGTAATCTAGTTAGTCACATTAGAACGCACACTGGAAAAAAACCATTTCACTGCAATTTTTGTGATTATAAAGCAGCACAAAAAGTTAACATAGCTCGCCACATTAGAACACACACTGGCAAAAAACCATTACTGTAGCGGACTCTAATTGTTCACATAAGGTTCACGTTCACACTGGCGAAAAGCCATTTCACTGTGATTTTTGTGATTTTAAAGCCACACAAAAAAGTACTCTAGCTCTTCACATTAGAACACACATTGGCGAAAAGCCATTTCACTGTATTTTTTGTGATTTTAAAACAGCATATAAAAATAGTCGAATTATTCACACAGGGACACACACTGGCGACAAGCCATTTCACTGCAATTTTTGTGATTAAAAAACAGCAAATAAAAATACTCTAATTATTCACACAAGGACACACACTGGCGAAAAGCCATTTCACTGTGATTTTTGTGATTTTAAAGCCACACATAAAAGTACTCTAGCTCTTCACATTAGAACACACATTGGTGAAAAGCCATTTCACTGTATTTTTTGTGATTTTAAAGCAACACAAAAAAGTTATCTAGTTAGTCACATTAGAACACACACTGGTAAAAAACCATTTCACTGCAATTTTTGAGATTTTAAAACAGCATATAAAAATAGTCTAATTATTCACACAGGGACACACACTGGCGACAAGCCATTTCACTGCAATTTTTGTGATTATAAAACAGCAAATAAAAATACTCTAATTATTCACACAAGGACACACACTGGCGACAAGCCATTTCACTGCAATTTTTGTGATTATAAAACAGCAAATAAAAATACTCTAATTATTCACACAAGGTCACACACTGGCGAAAAGCCATTTCACTGTGATTTTTGTGATTTTAAAGCCACACAAAAAAGTACTCTAGCTCTTCACATTAGAACACACATTGGTGAAAAGCCATTTCACTGTATTTTTTGTGATTTTAAAGCAACACAAAAAAGGAATCTTGTTAGTCACATTAGAACACACACTGGTAAAAAACCATTTCACTGCAATTTTTGTGATTTTAAAACAGCATATAAAAATAGTCTAATTATTCACACAGGGACACACACTGGCGACAAGCCATTTCACTGCAATTTTTGTGATTATAAAACAGTAAATAAAAATACTCTAATTATTCACAGAAGGACACACACTGGCGACAAGCCATTTCACTGTGATTTTTGTGATTTTAAAGCCACACAAAAAAGTACTCTAGCTCTTCACATTAGAACACACATTGGCGAAAAGCCATTTCACTGTATTTTTTGTGATTTTAAAGCAACACAAAAAAGTAATCTAGTTAGTCACATTAGAACACACACTGGCAAAAAACCATTTCACTGCAATTTTTGTGATTTTAAAACAGCATATAAAAATAGTCGAATTATTCACACAGGGACACACACTGGCGACAAGCCATTTCACTGCAATTTTTGTGATTATAAAACAGCAAATAAAAATACTCTAATTATTCACACAAGGACACACACTGGCGACAAGCCATTTCACTGTGATTTTTGTGATTTTAAAGCCACACAAAAAAGTACTCTAGCTCGTCACATTAGAACACACACTGGCGAAAAGCCATTTCACTGTATTTTTTGTGATTTTGTTACTTTTTTATGAGTATGGGCTTTATTTGTATGAATTAGAGTTTATATTTATATGTAGTGAATGATGCGATGACGAATTTAAACTATTAACCCACTTGATGCTACCGTCGTTTTAAAACAACGCAAAGAAAATAAATATCTGTATGGAAATGTGGGCTGTTTAGATTTTTTTTATGTATGCTAATTAATTGCTGAGTCCTTTGTCAGTCTCATCCTGTATTAAATATCAGTTTGGATAATTACGTTTAGTATTTGTTTACAAGTTTATTGAGGGGATTTTTACAAAGAATTCTTCAATGTAGGTATTTATATTAAGTTCTATAATTTATTCAAATCATTGATTGAAATATCATTTATATTATACTTATCCATCAAAAACTACAAACAATAATTGGTTGGCGACTTTTGTAATAGAGTTATTATCAAATAAAGTTCATGTTGTTTATAAACGCCAGTAGGAAAATGTACTACTTTGTCCATTGCAAAGTTATAACTCATTTGTATCGATTTATGGCTACAGCATTGATGTCTGAAGCTGCATGAAATTATGGAGGAGTTGGAGAAAGACGAAGGTCTTTTACCAGACACAGTCATCCACCAGAAAACTCCAATGCCGATATCACAGATTCGTCTATGATGAAGATTCTGGTGATAAAAATCATATGTTGCTCCATAAGTTACCCAGTTGCAACGAGGAGCTCAAGCTGAAACTCACTATGATTCTTCAAATAGTGAGGAGAAAAATTTGCTGCTTTATAAACCAGCAAGAAGCTAGCGAAGAATTGAGGGTGAACATGGGTTCTCATAGTATAATCGAAAATATTTTAGCCGAATGTTGTATTTTGTCGACATCGAATCACCGATTGGTCGCATCATCGACGACGGTACACTTTATCGAATGGATGAAACATTCAGACTGTAGTTGGAGCTGGACTGGTAGTAGCCGAATGAGTAGAACTGTCACTCCACAAGCGTGAAGTCCAAGTTTCTAATACTGTGGTGGTGGCACGACCTTTTTTTATGTCACCTATAAGTGAGTGTCCCATAAATCTACGACCACGCGTGCCCTGCCCACAGCAGTTTGAAAATTTTGCATTCAGGGTAGTTACATCATATGCCTCAGAACCTTGTTCAGGAGGTTTGCGATTCAAACGACCCATTTGATAAACAGTACCATCAATAATCCGACCAATTGGCGATTCGTGGTCGATAATACTGCATCCGGCACAAATATTTTCGATAATATGTAACCCTGGGTATCCACCATAACAGGTTATCCCCATGTTATTATTATTTTTACAAATTTTCGTTATTTTTTTAAATAAATATACAGTTTATTTTAATTTCAATACAAACTCTGGTAGTAGTACATTTTGCTACCGTAGTTTATAAACGACACCGTTTTCCCGAGTTTCCACGAAAGAAATATTTTTTTTGTGATTTTTCCTTTGTTATTCGATCGACAATAAGCCTAATGCAAAAAATTCATCAAGTTTGGACACAAAATCATGTTTCAGTAACATCTGGGTTAAACAAGCAGTGTTACTTGATTATGTCGCCATCGCCTATGTATTGTGTGGTAGAAGAATTAAGGCGCCGTGCATAGTAAATAGCACGCGCGCAAAGAAAAATTTACAAATTCGATTCCTGTATCAAATGCACTAAATGAATCGAAAAAGTAAACATATCAAACACTAGAAATAGATGAGAGCTATCTAACACAGCCAATTTCGTGTTGATATTCATTAAATTTATGAAGATATTTATGAAGCTGAAAAAAATATAGGCGGCGCGCTTTTTTCAGCGAAAATACTTGTAATCTGTTATGGATATCAACATGGAACTGGCTGTGTTTGTTAGATAGTGTTTGATATGTTTACTTTTTCAATTCGTTTAATGTATCTGATACAGGAATCGATTTTTTACATTTTTCTTTGCGCGCACTACCGCGCGCTTTGCGGCACTCTCGCCCATACAAACGGAGTAAACGAAGAAGTCGTTTTGCTATCCCTAAATATTATCCAATCAATCGTTTTTGTACATTTTGACTTTTGTGTCAACGGTTACTGCAGCTTATGGGTACGTTTTCCTTTTTAGCTCAAGTCACTTTTTTCCAAAACGTACAGACATAGATTGTAGTCGGCAGAACTATGGACACCAAAATCTATGTATCCCTTAGTTCAAAAATTGTTAAATGTTAAAAAAAATGTTAATTTTTCTAATTGTTTTGTAAATAAACATTGAGATTTGCTGAATGCTGAATGAACTTAGTACTTTCCATACGAGTGTGTCTGCGTTTCATGATTCGTATGCACCGAATTGATCGAAGTTTGTATGTTAGGTAGGTAAGCTCATTGGGAGCGATTTAGAATAATGCGGGCGGCATGAGAATGGGATGGAACCTTGTCAAAGCCAATCGAAAATATACTTTATTTTACTTTGACAAGTTTATTCGACGCGAGTTTGCTTACCGCGCGCGTCTCAGTTCCAAAAGGTCGCATCGCATTCTCATCCCGCGCGGATTCAAGTACCTTCTATCATCAACTTATTGTTTGAATCCCAAAAAGTCAAAGTTTAATTTACGTGATTTTACTAAAAGGTGGAAGTTTGGTATAAATGTTGATAGAATAAACAAAGAGAATATAACACTACGTCCACAAATTGGGGCTTAGCTCCGCACGTCTGACACGTGACATTAATAATTCTGGGAGGATGGTGGACATAGGCACAGCCTTCTTTATAAAGAAGGCTGTGACATAGGGCATGCTCACTTGAGATAGATAACTGAATAATGGGGGATCTTCCTTCTGATAGCTCATAAATTGTAGTTCCTGTAACTAGATGTCGCTGACGAGACATGTTCTTTTTTTATGCCAGTTCGCGCTCGTTGGCCTTTTTGGTATTAGTGGTGGACCAAAATGAACCCTCCGGTCCGTAAGGACCAAATCTCTTATTGTAGTGTGAAGCCATATTGAATTTCAGTCATTTTGGGACTAAGGCTAATTGAGATTTGGACAAACTGAAATTAAGTCATTTCGAATTTCAGTCATTATGGGACAAAGGCAAATTGAAATTCAGTCACAATGAAATCAGGGCGTTTTGAGATTCAGTCCTTACGGACCGGAGGGAAAATGAAGTGTTTCCGGTTTTAGAAGAACAATAACAAAGTCGTGCACTTTTTCATGTACCAAAATGGAATGAAGTCTATGAAGTCACAGAGCAATGAAGTGAAGAAGACTTTTCTGTAAGCACTAATTTACCCTGTGATAGACCCCACATGTCGGGTCAACGCCATCTGTCTCAGCTTTTAGAACTATTTTTTTTGTTCGCTGGTTGTAGGATAAAAACGAGGAAATCCCTGTTTTGTCCTTCTACTGGGACGCCATCGATACGCCCCATAACGTTACAGCCTGGCGTCCACTAGGCGGATCGGGCCGGGGCGCATCGCAAATAATCGCAATGCAAAAATCCGCCTGCCTGTATTCATATAAAACAGCGTCCACTCTAGCAGTGGATCGGGGCGGGGTGGGCCGCACAGCCCGCAGCGCAATAATCCGCCGCTACTGGACGCTGTGTCATATAAATACAGACAGGCGGATTTTTATTTTCGTAAGGGTAGTATATTCTTTGTTTCACTTGGTCCGCCGGAGCACAGAACGCCGGAGTCGCCACATGTTTTGACGGAATGAGCCGTTTTCAAAGCAGTTCGTAGATGGCGCTTATAACCGCAACACGAGACTGTCAAATGTCACTAAACTAAACCGATCCTTTTAGTTTCGCTATTCGACACAAGATGGTGCTGAAACAAAAAACTTTTAATAGAACACCGAAATATTTGAGAGTCGTGTTCCGGTTATAAGCGCCATCTATGAACTGCTTTGAAAACGGCTCCCCACCCTCGATGGGCAAGCGTGGTGAGTTGTGTTAACTTGTGTTCTGTGAAGTGCGAACCTCTTTGAGCGTTTCTCTTTTTTTTTACCACAACACGTTTGACTCATGTCCGGTGGGTTAGAAGACGTATAACTTTGTTGTTATATAAAAATTGCTGATACTTGTGTGCTTATATGCTTCTTTAATTATCATATTAATCAGAAAAAAATATGACACTATGTTAATAGACTGAATATCTAGTTAAAAATCAATTAATTACTAACCATGGAAATGCCCAATGTATGAAAAGTCAAATGTCCCACCTAACAAATTGTTCATTGAAACTTAAATATTTTTAAAAAGTTCTATGAAACTGTAGCGACCCCTGTCGGGCGCACAGGAAACTGCTACATACTCTAGCTGTCAAATCGCTTCTCGCTACAATCCTGCATCGCGCCAGCAAAATATCTTTCGTAGCTGAGTATATATAGAACGTCCAACTATGTTCAGTTGGACCCGGCCGGTCCCCAAGCATAAGATCTGCTTGGCGGGAAATTTCCCTTTATAGTCGAGGAGCATGATCACCCGCTCCTCCTAAATTGGTGACCCCTGACAGAGCTTGTCAACCTTCTTCCGCTCTCGAGCACCCCCTCACAGAGCTTTATAACGTTATAAAATATAGCGATATTAAAAGTTATGTAACGTTATAATGATTTCGTTTTGTTATTATAGCGCTATTATATCGTTATGATAACATAACTCTATGAGAAACATAACGAAATCATAACAAAATCATCAACAATAACGTTATAAATAAAGGTATTGCGCTGTTGCCGCTCCGCTCTACTACCGGGAGGAGGGCGTGGCCAGGGCCCTTAGCCTGTAACACAATGGTGCCAAAATGGGCTGTCAGGTGAATTGGGCATTGATCAATGAGGCATCGATTGTCGTAAATTGAAAACCATTTCGAGGAATAGGGATACTGATTACTATTAGGGCTTTAAATAAGTAAAATTAAAACGGATTATTAATATTTATCGCCTAAAATGTTTACTTCATTTTTCTTTCGATGACGTCATCATAGCCTCTAATGCGGTAATTGCCTACAAATAGGTATTAAAAAAAAATACATTCGTCAACAACAACTGTCAAAAGTGTCAAATAACTGAGAAAATAACCTTCTTGTTGACTTGACACTGACGTTTGTCAAACGTCAACATATTTTTATTTTTTAAAAGCATGAATGAATGCAATGAATTTAGTACATAATGCCATTGGTGACGTCACACACAAAACTTTTAGAAATTTTAAATAATTAATAAAAAAATATTTACATAAAAAAATAAGAAAATATTCAAATTAGTTTCTTATATTTGTCTATATTTTCGATTTATAGAATAAAAAATAGGATGTGTCGATGCCCTAACGCTGTCTGTCCTTTTAATGTTTTTGTAGTACATCAAAGAATATTTTGATTCTAATTCTAGAGGATTAGTTCTCTGGTTGTAGGAGAAAAACGAGGAGAGCCCGGTTTTGTCCTTCTGCCGGGATGCCATTGACCCGCCATTGCGTTACAGGCTAAGGGCCCTGGTGGCTGGCTGGCGGCAGACGAACGTGTCTGGCGGCGTTGCCGCACTGAACGCCGCACTGAACAAATAACACAAACAAGTTCGCGCGTTTTTCTATATCCAAGCGTTAAAGTCCGTTCGCTATCATAGTGTCACTTTGATATTTGCCGCCTTGGCGCGCGGCGGCTTTTCACCAAAGAAAGTACAGGAGCCAACGCAGCGCAAACACGCCAGTGAATTTGGCTCGCCGCTCGTCATTTTATAAAGAAGCGTCGTCGTATTGAGAGGTTGTGCTTGTAACTTTTGACTTAGTATTTTGTATTGAGTGTCGATCGCTGCGTGTCTACGAAAAAATGATTTTCTTCTTAGCTGCGTGTAGATAAAATGTTTTTTCGTCCGTGGGAGGATAGCGAGGTGCCTCTAGATGAAACTTCGAATGACCCAAAAATTAAAAGACGAAGGTTTTGTAAAACATGTTAGCAAACTCTAGTTAATGTCCATCAGCATTGTGTTGAAATGAATTTGTCTGCGCCCATCACAGATACTTCAAAAATAGTTGGTATCCCAAGAACCAAGATTGCCGTCGTGTGTACCGACACTATCTAATCGAACGGACTTTACCAGCTAAACTTTTGTATTTGTATGAAATTGTGTAAGTAGTTTGTATCCCACCAAAAACATTCTGTAAAAAAACTAGCCAAGTCTCGATAGAGCTGCTTGTTTATCTCTAAAAAGTAATGAAATCTAGACAAAGTCGTGCCAAGTCTAAGGTTCCTTACTGCGATTTCTTTATTATTATAGTTAATGTTGTGTGACTTGGCCGTTGAAGGGTACACAAGGGTACAAAACCAGGTGCTCCATGACACCATTGCACCAATCTGTCCTATACTTATATTTTGTTTCAGGCTCGCTCGCCTATACATAAGTATTATTGAAATACGCAGCTTTATCGAGCCTACTGAATTAACGTTTTCCACGTGGCAATTTTCCATCGTCAATGGGTAGCGGTTCTGGCGACAGATTGTCCCATTAGCTGGGCAAAGGCCTTCTCTCGGTGAGAGAGTTCGAGCTTAATCACCACGAGTGGTATTGCTACTACAAATTCACAAATGTACGTAACTTTGAAATTAAACAAAGTCATAGATACATGCCCGCACCGGGAATCAAACCTAGGACCTTTCACTTCAGAGTCCACTGTTCTACCCACTAGACCAGCATCGCTTTTTTTATTTTATTTATATGCGTATTAAAAGCAGAAGGGGAGGCATTCGCCCAGCAGTGGGACGCTATAGGCTAGATTAAATTAGAAGACGTGTCCCACAGCCCACTACGGTGGCAATGACAGTCGATTTTTTTATGTACCAATAGTAGAAGGGGGCATTACCACATCTCTAATACAGCTGAGACCAGCTAAGGGTTCTTCATCAGATACTTCAGACCTTCGATTTTTGACACAATATGAAGCGGCCCACAAGTTGAATATTTTTTGTAAAGGCGTTATGTCGATCTCTAATAGTTTGGTTGGGCTCTTGTGTTTTCTAATCAGGGTCACCTCACCAGGTACTCCAGAACTTCGATTATCCTAGTTTTTAGAGTTTTCTTTTTATTTTATTTATTTTATTTTAGTTTATTTGGCACACCAACAGAACACACAATTAACAAACACAAAAGACATCATACAATATAGGTACATTGCAAAACATTCTAAATTATGTGCACTAATTACAGGTGGGCACGCCATGCATTTTTCAAATCAATCAATTACTATAAAAAATCTTAAATTACAAACACATTAAAATTCTAATTTATTTAGATACTAGTTGTGCCCGCGACTTCGTATGCGTTTTTACACATTTGACATTTAATTTAAATTCGACTGTGGAGGAAAACTCAAAAGGAAGGTTTTTTTTATCCCCGACCAACAAAGAGGGGTGTCATAAGTTTGATAGCTTTGTGTGTGTATCTGTTTATGTGTTTATGAGGGTGTGCCTGTCTGTGTGTGTGTGCCCTAACCTAAACAATACATTTACGATAAAATATGTTTTGTTTAGATTAGGTATCGCCCGTGTAAGATACCAGGAAGCTTAGCATAAGAATTGCCTGGGAAGTATGGGGGTTTATTATGTATCTCCCTCGACGTAGAGTGGGATAGATAAAGTTATAAGCCCATAGATAAGGTCCTACCCATTCTCATGCTAAGCCAGCAAGCAAAACATAAGGTTGGGTTAGAGCGTATCTACCGCAAATAACTCTGTCTATCCCGCTCTACGGCAAACAAAATATATTTTTTTAATATCAAGTTGGGCTCAGTAGAGTAAATATTTAAAAAAAGGCACAAAAAAAATTTCAACCTCGCGTGGGTTCAAACCCAGAACATTTCGACCGCGACGCATCAGTACTACATTTCTAACATCGATAAACTTTGTCCGACCTCCACCGAAAACCACTCACAATTCCCTCCAGCAAGCATCATAAGGCTGGGTTAGAGCGTATCTATGGCTCTGTCCATCCCGCTCTACGTCAAACAAAAGAGTGAGATACCTATTGTTTGAAACCCATAGATACGCTCTAACCCGACCTTATGCTACGCTTGTAGAACTAACATTTTCCGCCAAAATAAAATAAAAACAAATGCCGATTTTTCATTTACAATATGCGCCCGAAATGCCAAAAGTCGTAGCGTGCTATTATACAGAGTGTTAAAAGACCGCCAACAAAGCGGGAGACCACGTATACGTATAGTCCTCATCATAACGAACATTTTTGCCCAAGGAACTATGCCTGGGAAATCAACGGTTTCCGAGATAATAAAGTCGGTTTTTTTTTTTTTTTCAGAAATGTGTTCAGTATCACGTTCTTAACATACCTTCTCAAGAAGCCATATCAAAATTATGGATATTTCTTACAAAAAATCAAGTTAAAATTGCAACCCGCAATGTAGGTTTACGAGACAATGTGGTTCAAAGTCGGACTTTTCATTTTTTTTTTGCAGAAATATGTTCAGTATCACGTTCTTAACATACCTTCTCAAGAAGCCATATCCAAATTATGAATATTTCTTACAAAAAACGAAGTTAAAATTGCAACCCGCAATGTATTCTAAACATCGGATAGCCTAAGTTACTCCCAGAAACGTAAGTTACGACCATGTTAAGTTTGGTTGAAAACTATTCAGCGGTGTTCGCGTTTATCGTGTTCATACAGACAGACAGACAGACAGACAGACAGACAGACAGACAGACAGACAGACAGACATAAACCGTTTTTTTTGCATTTTTGGATTCAGTATAGTTTACTTAGTAACCCCTGCTAGTTTTTTTCTAAAAATATTCAATGTACAGAATTGACTTCGCTAGAGTTTTATTATAAGTATAGATTATTTGGCCAAAATTACTATAATAATATTGAAATTTATTCTTACGTATTTCGCAAGAATGTTTTGAATGAAGCGAACGAACCAAACAAATGAAGGGTCTCCTGATAGATATCATTTATCTCTTTACAACATCTGGTTATCGGGGCGTTTACACCCAGGTTGGAATTCCATTGTGGAAGTTCGAACAGTTTGAAATTTACCAGTCTGGCGCCGCTACGAGGTACTTTAAAATTAAGTTGTCGTAATATGTCAGAGCTATCTGTTATATTATTTGCGATTTTAAAGACAAATATTGCGTCGGCATTTCTGCGCCGCGCCTCCAGTGTGGTGAACCTAAAAGTTTTGAGCCTAGCCTCATAATTGGTAGGACGCTCCAGTTTGGGGATCTGGTAAGAGAGTCTGCGTAAGAAGCGTTCCTGCACACTTTCCAATTTATCACTGTGGACTTTATAGTGAGGATTCCATACTACGCTACAATATTCCAGATTACTTCGAACCAATGTATTGAAAAGAGTAGTTTTGCTTAAGGTGTTCTTAAACTTCTTTGTATTCCTCATGACAAATCCTAACATTGCGAATGCTTTGTTTGCAACCTTGTTGACATGCTTGACAAAGCGAAGTTCTTGGTCGAAAATAACCCCCAAGTCTGTTATTTCACTTACTTTTTTTAGCGAAGTGCCGTGTAGGTTGAAATTGGTAATGGGTGGATTCTGGCGGCGGGTAAACTGTATGTGGAAGCACTTGTCTTTGTTGAGTGGTAATTTATTTGTCTCGCTCCAGTCCATTACACGCGTAAGGTCTTCTTGAAGTGCTTGAGCATCCTGCACACTATTAATAACTTTGTAAATTTTGAGGTCGTCAGCAAAAAACTGAAATTCTGAATGCTGTATTTGATCGCAAAGGTCATTTATAAAAATCAGAAACATAAGGGGACCGATATGGGAGCCTTGCGGTACACCAGATGAAGATGGGAAGTAGTCCGATCGATGACCGCCAACCACCACACATTGAGAGCGATCCTCCAGATAAGAATCCAGCCACGCGAGTACCTTGCCATGAACACCATACATTTTGAGTTTGTTGATCAAGATGGTATGATCAACCTTATCAAATGCCTTACTGAAATCAGTATAAATTGCATCGACGGTATTATGTCGGTCAACTTCAGTCATCAGGAAGTTCGCATATGTGACTAGATTAGTAGCCGTTGATCGGTGTGCGAGGAAACCGTGCTGGTTGATGGAAATATGGGGTCTTACTAGACATGTGATGAGGGGACATATCAGCGACTCAAAAACCTTGGCTACAATATTAAGAATGGTTATGGGCCTGTATTGCGCAACATCATTTTTGACTGCAGTTTTTGGAATAGGCACGATCGATGAGATTTTCCAAACTGTAGGAAACTGTCCACGCTCCAGAGATACGTTAAAAATTATTGTCAAGGGGACTACGATAGACACTGCACAATGTTTTAAAAATATAGGAGGCAGCTGGTCTGGGCCAGGACCTTTGCGGATATCCAAAGATTTTAGCTTTTTGAGAACTTGAGATTCATCGAGCACTATACTGCTTAAGAGGTTGTTACCCTTTGTTTGCCTGCATGACTCTCCAACCAAAGAATTAGCAGACTTTGCTTCGTATACTGACGAAAAGAATTTTGCAAAAAGATTTGCAACGTCAGATGCTCCAGATGCCGTGTTGCTGCCAAGTTTCATCTCATTTGGAATCGACGATTTATTTGAACGTTTGTTTTTAATGAAGGACCAGTAATGTTTAACATCTCTTACAACATTTTCTTCAACCTTTTCCAAATATCGTCGAAAGTCAGCTTTAAGTAGTCTCGAACATCTGTCTCTAACTGTTTTAAAAGAAATTTCATCCATAGGATTTTTATATTTTTTTAACCGGGCTCTAAGTTTATTTTTTTCAGACAAGGCTTTACGGAGACTCGTAGAAAACCATGTGACCATTTATGTGGCCATGAAACCCTAACTCTGTACCAAATTTCAGCTCTCTGAGTTTATGGGAAGTACTAGTTATATTCTGATGATCATGAGTGAGTGAGTGAGTGAGTGTCATAAATGCGAAACTTTGCTTTCGCTTAACTTCGGAACTAAGTGACCTACAGACTTGAAATTTTGGATTTTAAGTATGTGATTATAGCTTACTGGATGACGAAAATTTCTGCGTTCTGGTCTTATCCAAAGGTTCTCAAATAGGGGCCTGAAAATGCTGCGAAATGGTTCCAGTTAGAGTTGTAAAATGACCGTCACATTCCATAACCGTCCGTCATTTATAATAAAGATCCGGTCACAATCGACATTAATTATGGTCACATTGGACAAATAGGTATTTTGACTAGAAAAGTGTGTCGATGCTTTTATTTCGCTAGCCATCTTAGGCTGTATGTGCATCGCCGGCACTGCCCCGCACCCCACGATACAGTGCCATTGGACAAATAGGTATTTTGGCTTCCATAAATGTTACGTTATCTCGTAAATTAAGATGTTTAGCGCAAAAATAATGAAATTTTCGAACCCCCGTAATACCCCCGAAATCAACCATTTTACATCTTTATGTTTTCTAAAAATCAATATTACGAGGTTTTAAGGGGTTCGAAAATTTCGTTATTTTTGCGCTAAACCTCTTAATTTACGAGATAACATAACATTTATTGACAGCGTAAATGACATTCCGCCTTCAAATACGTGCCCGAAAATTTACCATTCCCCTTATCCCCAAAACTACTAAGCCGAAATTTTTGAAATAAATACAGAATATGTAGGTATTTACCTATAAATTGCAGGGAAACCTATAAAAAGATTCCGATATTTATATTTAGTAATAAGAAAAAATGTGTATGTCAGTACGGAACTCTTAGTGCACGAGCCTGACTCGCACTTGCCGTTTTTTTTTTTTAGGTAACCCGCCATAGTAATACATGTTCTGTGTTATTTTCAATACGCTACCTATTGCGGATCCCAAGAAACAGCCCTTTAAAAGAAGGACAGATAGACTGACAGGCAGACGGACAGACAGACATTGGAGGTGGAGTAATAGGGTCCCATTTGGCACCCTACGGGTGCGGAACCCGCAAAATGGAGTCTAGGTTACTCTCAAAATGAATATGTCGTATGTGACCATAAGTGTCCATAAATGTCCGAGCATATTGGATAAATGTCCAATATGCTCATAAATGTTCGTCAGACATTTTTAACGTGACGAGCACTTTACAACTCTAGTTCCAGTAAAGGATGGTACGGCAGTGTTTGCTTCGCGCTCGACTTGGCGTGGGTACTGCCGTGCCCCCAGATATAGGACGTGTCGGTGTAAATAATTTCTTACCTACTTGGCACATACTTGAAGAGTGGGAAGAAAAAGGATTAATGCTGTGTTCAGGCATGTGGAATTGGGTACGCAAAGTTTTTTGTTCGAAAGTCCGTTATTGGCTTAAACTTATCTTTAAACAATATTGAGAAACTAATTTAAATATTTTTTATTTTGGTCCAGTAGTTTTGTTTTTATGCGCTAAAATGTTTTGTTCCTATGACCGCCAACAGTATGCAGACCGTCGCCTGAAGGTCATAAAACCGTATCTTTGAAACGTTGTAAAATCCAAACTACTGAACCAAAATAAAAAATATTGAAATTAGTTTCTTAATATTGTCTAAAAATAAGATTAAGCCAATAACGGACTTTCGAACAAAAAACTTTGCCTTCCCAATTATTGAAATACCCTGGCTACTGAAGCACAAACATTCCAAACAATATGGTAACGTTTCTAAATAATGACATTCTGTTAACAATTTAACGAGTACATAATCGTTTGATTCTATGGGCAATTCACATTATTATTTTGTTTGCGCAAGTTTATCATCAATCAAATTAAAGGGGCTGAGTAAGGTCTAAGTCTGAAGGTCATAAAACCGTATCTTTGAAACGTTGTAAAATCCAAACTATTGAACCAAAATAAAAAATATTGAAATTAGTTTCTCAATATTGTCTAAAGATAAGATTAAGCCAATAACGGACTTTCGAACAAAAAACTTTTCTTTCCGAATTGCTGGAATGTGGCAAAAAATTCAAAGTGTATGGTGGAGAATGAAGAATACCATCAACTTTAGATTTTTACCTTACCATACACTCTATTAAAAATGGAAACACTGGGTGAAAAGTTTTTTTTTGATCCATCTCATAGTTCTCGAGATATACAGGGTGTTAAAAGACCGCCAACAGACCCGAAAGCCACGCATACTAGGCACCAAAACAAAGTACTTTTTTGTTAAAATATTGCTGGGAAATGATTTTGGTTTTTTAGGTTATAATTTTGAAAAATATTTTATCACGCAATGGACGTGTAACGCACAGAAGTCATATTACGCAAGCGTAGGTATCAGATTATGTTACTTAAGCTTGAAGAGCCGATGTTCAGAATACATTGCGGGTTGCAATTTTAACGTCGTTTTTTGTAGGAAATATTCATAATTTTGATATGGCTTCTTGGGAAGTTATGTTAAAAACTAGATACTGAATACATTTCTGCAAAAAAAAAAGGTTTGTAAAGTCCGACTTTGAACCTCATTATCTCGGAAACCGCTAATTTCCCAGGCATAGTTCCTGGGGCAAAAATGTTCCTTATGATGAGGACAATACGTGGTTTCCCGCTTTGTTGCCGGTCTTTTAACACTCTGTAGAGCCTACAGCGATTTGAAAAAAACATCTCGTTGGCGACGCCCACTACCGCCCGCCACCCGCGCTCTGCCTTCCCCTCGCTCGCCAGCCGCCACCGCCGCCGCCGCGCGCGCGCCGCCGCCGGCCGCCAGCCGCCCGCGTCCCGCCGCTACAGGCGTTCGGCTAATTTCTTTCTCAAACTCGGTGTTATTTTATAGGGCTTACTTTATAGTATAACAACAAATAATAAAAAACGGCGTGCGATTTTGACTCACGCACAGGGTCAGTAAGACCCGATTTTTTTATAGTGCGCCAGTCTGACTCGCACTTGGCCGGCCTTTTTAAAAAAGTTTTACTGTATTCAAAGAATTGTAAACTGCTGGAATCAGGAATCGAACCAGTGTAATAAGAAAAACTACACCTATGAGATCTAGGGTTTTTGCCTTCATGCCCCCATTCTTTGAGGTACTTACTTACCTACTCGAGGATCACACTTTTTATAAAAAAAGGGTTATTTTTTTGTATTTTGGCTGTTGTTTTCTTGTAGTACCGTTGATATGAAATTAATGTGCTTCAAAGTAAATTAATAATAATACCTGTGTATGATATGATAAACTAATTTTATTTATTCTGATATTACAACAATCTGTGATCACGCGTAAAATTTATGAAAGGTATTTAAAAATATACAGTTAAACTTATATGAAAAACCATCATTATTAGTAAGAATGAATAATTTTATTGTATTCCAAAATGAGCTGGTTTGATTCCCGAGAAAATTTTGAAAAATTTGAATGTAGTTTATAACTATCTTCTTCAAAATTGGTGGCATACCTAGTTCCTGAGAACAGATTTACCTATCTACAAGGTGTTCCAAAAGAACCTAACTCTTTTTTAGAGTGTAACGTACTAGTCAACAGGATGTCAACTCTGTAAAAATAAGTTGAAAAAAACAAACTCAAAATTGAAAAAAATTAAAAACGTTATAAACACATGCTTGACTGCGTATTTGCATTTGCATAGTTTTAAGTTATTAAGTTGATAAAACATATTGAAAATCAATGAAAACCGTATTTAAAAAATACTGTTCTCGCGCCACAGCGCTAACATTTTATTAATTTAAAAATCAACGGAATGTCATGGAGCTAAAAAAATATTTTGGATGAGAACCGTATAACCAGGTGACATAACCCTGTAAAAAGAGTTAGGAACATTTGTTACACCTTGTATTACAATATTATCTATAGTTTTGAATATTTCCCCCACTGACCGATCGGACGGGTCATCACAATGTCAAAAATATAAATTTACATAAGGTGATAAACTAGGCACACACAACTAGCGCCGCCAATGGAAAAAAGATCATAATGAAGAATGTCCGTGGGTCTGTCACTTGAAACTCCGACTTGAGTCCGACTCGCACTTGGCCGGTTTTTATATTATTTTGTTATCCTATGGAGTAAGCTCTATAATCATACCAAGTTTGTTGCTTGTGTGTTTACCGTTTTTTCTATAGAGCAGAAAGTATAAAACAACGTTTTTTGTATGGGGACCCCTCTTATTTTTTATAATTTTTTTATTTTAATTATTTCTTGGGTATTTACCATAATAAAACATAATCTCTAAAAATTTCAACTGGCTACCTAGAACGGTTCCAAAGATACAGCCCTTTGAATGAGTGTTACGGTGTATGTGTCGGGTGCGTGTTGAGTTGTGACGTCACAGCGGCTGACGACCGCGCGCCCGTCGCACAGCTAGTTTAAAATTAAATATCTCGAGAACTATAAGACGTATCAAAAAAATGTTTTCACCCAATGTTTCCATTTTTAATAGAGTGTAAGGTAAGATAAAAATCAAAAGTTGATGGTATTCTTCATTATCTTGCGTTTTTTTGCTCATAACGAAATGTCAAATGATAAATCCCTAGGCTTAACTATTTTTAAGACCTAAGGTTTAGATTCCAGATCCTAGAACCTAAGAATAAAACCCGCCGCCGCCAAAAGTGGCCACTTTAGGCGGCTTCGGGTTTTATTCGTAGGTGTTCTATGTGTGTGAAACAAAAAACATTGCACAAAAATTACTCAGTTTAGCTACAAAATAGAAAAATACTATGGAAATCGTGCAATTCACATCACGATACTTTCATTGACCATGAAATAAGGATTTAATAAATGGGATCCTCGAGCAAGAATGCCTCAAGCAATGGGATCCTCGAGGCAAAAATAGGTGCAAATATTGTTCAACACAATGTTTTCATTTGCCGACAGTAAGTAATGAAAGTAGGTATCTGATTTATCAAAATGCAAGAAAATATTATCTACTATGCGAAACGACCGTTAGGTAGGTATAAGCTGTATTTAGTAAGAAAGAAATAATTTAGGACTTGCGAATGTGTCACACACGACACGACTCACACGGCGACCGCCCAAAGTTCATTCTTGCCATCACTGATCACCAGCCAGCCCCTCTACAGTCGACCCATTTTTTCAATACGGCGCAATTTATATTTCACGAATTGAGACACATTTTATATTTTTATTGTACAAAATAGCCTTACCTTTGAATAAACATTACAAAGTAGATAGAACCAAAGCATGACGATGCGAATTCAAAGAGAAATTAATTTTAAAACTTCGTCACTATGAACGCAATAGCGTCAAGAGTAAGAGTCAGAGCGCGGCGACCGCGCATCATGCCTTGATTGTAGGTACAGTCGGCCACAGTCACAGATACCTTTTTTGTAAAGTCATCCGTAACGTAACCGAGTAGAGTGCTAGCGTGTAAAGGTCGACGTGCTGTCGTGTGTACCAACACGTGTACTCTATTCACTTACATTACGGGCGACTTTGCAATGAAAATGAAATACTTACCACCTGTAAATAACCTGTTACACGATACACAATAAATGTATATGAAATATGAAATGAATTATGAAATGTAAAGTTTTACGTGCTGTTGACTGTGTACACACGACAGCACGTCACAGTGTACACTTTTGTTGTAAAGCACCCGTAACGTAACCGAGTAGAGTTCTAGCGTGTAAAAGTCGACGTGCTGTAGTGTTACAGTCTCAGATACCCCTTTTTGTTCGATTGGCGCCCTTATGCCGCGCGCGATATAAGTTGCCATGGGGTATCTGAGATTGTGGCCGACCGTACCAACACATATGCACTCTATTCACTTATATTACGGGCGACTTTGCAACGAAAATGTAAAGTTTTACGTGCTGTTGACTGTGTACACATGACAGCACGTCAGAGTGTACACTTTTGAAATTGAAATTAATATTGAAAAAATATTTATTTCGAGAAATATCACAAAATAAAAACTTTTGTTGTAAAGTCGCCCATAACGTAACCGAGTAGAGTGCTATAGCGTGTAAGGGTCGACGTACTTTCTTGTGTACATAATCGGAGAGGACGCGTGTTTTTATAGTTCATCATAAAATATGTTTTCTTCATTGGTATAAGACAGCACGTAGACCCTTACACACGTGCACTCTATTATACAACGTGTTACAAAACATCCTAACTCTTTTTACAGGGTGTAACCTAGTGGTAAACAGGGTGTCAAATCTGTAAAAAAAAGTTGAAAAAAACTATTTTTATTTTATAACCTCAAAATTGATAAAAAATCATTACTTTTTTGTTTTTAGTATTAGGTCAAATTTTAAAATACATATGTTTGTGTGTGTAGGTGCATTTACATAGCTTAGAGTTGTTACAACATTGTGAAAGTCAGTGAAAACAATATTAAAAAAATACTTTTCTCCCGCCACAGCGTTCACATTTTATTAATTTAAAAATCAACGGAACGTCATCGAGCAAAATAAATATTTAGGTTATGATCCCTAACACTGGATGCTATTACCCTGTAAAAAGAGTTAGGTACTTTTGTAACACCTTGTAAACGTAGCTGCAGCCCCGCCACTTGACACCGCGCTGCGATGCCGCATGACGCGTGCTGCAGCACCGCCACATGACACCGCGCGGCGCCTTCACGTGACACCGCATTATTATTGTCAAATATTTCGCGTGGTTCGTTGCGCGGACGCACCGTGCTGAGCTCGATCGACACACCCCTCCCGTTCGACGTTCGGCGCTGGACTGAGGCGTGGCCAGGCCGCGGCTAACGGGAAGAGCTATTGTCGATCCATAGCAGAGTGTGAATAAAGCTTGTTATCGCGAGCGCAGTTTGAACGTCGTTTAGCTTAGAACTAAAGGACAAATTGTTTTCGGTTATTATACGACTAGCTTTCCGCCCGCGACTTCGTCCGCGCAGACTTAAATAAGTAGTTGCCTACATCATTCACCATTATCAAATTAGCATGAATAGAGTAATGGGTGTGTAAGCTATTCCAAATGTCATCCTAATCCGTCGAGCAGTTTCAGCGAGGAAGTGTGTGTGTTTGTGACCAAATTGGTCAAGTATCAAGTGAATCCAACAAAAATAATAATAAAAAAACAAACTTTAAACCGTTTGGCCGTTTTAAGGTTATCGTTACTTTTTCTTCATGGTTGGTACTTTGCTATACAACACAATTGTAGTAATAGTAATATTTCATAGTTATAGCTTTAAGTCTTTAACGGTTCCAGAATTGATCAAAACAATAAGGAAAACTCTTCAAACATTTCCGCCCTTTTTAACCCTTCTGTGGCCAAAATGAGAAAAAATCTGATTTATTATACGACTACACTTAGTTTCAAGTGAATATAATAATAAAATAATAATTTCATAAAAATTTTGAACCTCGTTTTGGCCGTTTTATGGTTAATATTAGAGGTATTACTTTTTTCTTCATGGTAGTTGGTAGTTTTGCTATAAATTGGGCCCAGTATTGCTACTACATCAGGGAAAAATCTTCAACAATTCCAGCGATTTTAACACTTAAAATGAAAAAATTAAAATGAAATGAGAAAAATACTGAAACACGTATTTGATTATTTCTGATTTAGTGTACGAATACTGGGTTTCAAGTAAATCAGACAAAAAATATTTATATTTCATACAAACTTTGAACCCAAGTTTGGCGGTTTGAAGGGTTAAAATTATTTTATTTTTTTCATGGTGGGAAGTTATGCTATAAAATGCAACTGCACATTCAATTTCAAAGTTGTAGCTTTAATGGTTTGGGCCCAGCATTGCTAGTATTGCTACTACATCAGGGAAAAATCTTTAACTTTTCCACCCATTTTTTATTGAAATAAGAAAAACGCTGAAACACGTGTTTGATTATTTCTAGTTTAGTATACGAATACTTAGTTTCAAGTAAATCGGACCAAAAAATTTTTTTTTTCATACTAACTTTGGACCCCATTTTTACCGCCTTAAGGGTTAAACTTGAAGTAAATCTATCTTAACCCGTAGCGTGTCCACAAATTACAACTATTGTCAATTTTTCACTGTTGTGGCATTAGCTGTTTTGTTCCACCATTGATCGTAACTGGTGAAAAAAATCGAAAAACTTTGGCACCCATTTTAACCCTTAAGAACATAGAAATGAGAAAAAATCTGAAATAGGTGTGAAGTCATTTTAAAATAAAAGTACAAAAAACCAAGATTTAAGAACAAAAGACCAAGATTTTTTTTTTTCCGATACACACTTTCAGCCCTATTTTGACCGACTTAAGGGTTAAATAAAAAAAAATCGCTTCTTAAATGAACCCTCCACCATATAACGCAACTTTTGTCCAAATTTCATACTTATAGGTTCAGCCGTTTGGGCTGTAGCGTGATGAGTCAGTCACCCTAAGCCTTTTATATGTATACAAGGTGTTACAAAAGATGCTAACTCTTTTTACATGGTCATGGTACCTGATGACAGGGATCATAACCAAAATGTTTTTTTAGCTCTATGACGTTCCGTTGATTTTTAAATAATTAAAATGTAAGCGCTGTGACGGGAGAAATGTATTTTTAAAATACTGTTTCCATAGACTTTCACTATGTTTTAACAGCCTGAAGCTATTAAAATACAGCTAAGCAAACAACCATATTTTTTAATTGGAGCTAAATCCAAAAACAAAAGAGTTTTAAAAATTTTACAATTTTGAGGTTATAAAAAAAAAGTTGTCTTTTTTTTTTCCAGATTTGTCATTATGTTGACCAGCAGGTTACACCCTGAAAAAGAGTTAGTATCTTTTGTAACACGTTGTATATAGATAACCAATAAAATTGTTGTGACGTCATCATTTCCAAAACACTAGAAATGTCAAAAATCATGAAATTTTTAGTTTATTATTATTATACAGGGTGGCCGCGTTGATGCGGTTAAAGGGGCAGCGTAGCTACAGAAAAAATGACAAAATATAAATTCATAGGATGGCAAAAATTATATGAGGAGTGGTATTAACAGATTTTTCTAATTTTATACAGGGTGCATGATTTTGACATAACTTATTTTTTCGTCCCATTCGATTTTGTTCCTCGTATAATCTAGTGTTCAAAACGCTACATTTTTTAAAACATTCAATTTTGTCATTAATTTCATCTGTAATGAGCCGTTTTCAACTGACAGTTAAAAGCTGCTTTTAAAATGCAAGCTAGATGGCACAGAAAATACGGCTACATAACGGCAGTCAAATAGCGCTTTTTCCCACAGATTAGAAAGTACTAATACTAAAGATACACAAACACCACAGATAAGAATCAGGCATGCCATGTTCAATCGTCTAAAATGCCGTGTCATATATTTGCAATTTTTATTCTTAAAAGCAAAAACATAAATGGTTTTGGATAAATATAGAATAGGTAGGTAGGATACTGACATCAACTACGTGATGCGATAAAATTTGCAAGCAATGAATTGTGTTTCTGGTTATGATTATTACAGTTTACCGTAATTTGTCGTACCGTTGGCAACACTGATGAAATTTCAACTGACTGCCATTATAGTGCCGTATTATAAGCGCCATCAGTGGAGAAAAAAGAACTACGTTTTTTTTTCTGAAAACGGCTAATTAATGCCACTCATCATATTTTTGCAATCCAATGACTTTATATTCTGACAGTTTTTTCTGTAGTTCTAACGGTTAGTGGTGCTATCCTTGTAGCCGTCTCAACGTGGCAACCCTGTATAATAAAATGTAATTTAAAATGTAGCGTTTCGAGCAAGACTTTTAGTCCTTCCAAGAAACAAAATCGAATACCCTCCATTTTCTGATATAGGTACACTTATTTTGCCGAACGAAACCTAAATAAAACGCTCCCGATGTTACTTAGCGCTTAACCGCTTTGAAAATCCTGACGGATACTAAGGCCCGGTTTCAGAGTTGAGAATTTTACTAAGCACATAGCTGGCACATAGGTACTTACGTATCGCTCTGTCACGCTCTTTTGTGAGAAATCTGCAGAGACCGGACGATACTTACCCATTTGCTTAGCAAAATTCTCAACTCGGAAACCGGGCCTAACTAACCTAAATAAAACCATAACCACGCGCGCGCGATGCGTGAAAAAGATAGACTAAAATGATGGCGGAATGTGTGTGAAAGAGATGCCTTATAACGTTATGATAGCGCTATTTATAAAGTTATGTCGGGCATATCGCTATTGGAATATCGCTATTCGACCAATTTTATAACGTTATACGATGTATAACGTTTTGAATTTATAACGTTATAATAAGCTTTTCATACCGCTATGACGCATAACGTTATGAGCATAATAGCGGTATTTCAAGGTCTGCCCCCTCAGACCTCATCAGTCTCTCAAGCACGCCAGCTTCATTCTCACTTCATCAGTTCCATTACAGCCGACGTAACGTGCTACTGGTTCTGATGGTGACTTCTCAGCAGTATCGGCGCGGCAACCACCTGCATGACAGGTACACTGGTATGTGTGGTTCGCCAGTCCCTACCTGCCCGTGGTACAGCAGCCTTCCCCGGTTCCGACCCTAAGCGCGGCAGACTCCCCGGGGTAACCGGCGGTGAAGTGTGTCTGCTAGCCGGCCGAAGCATCAACCGCTAGTCGACTCAAGGACTCAGCGTTCCTGGCACGTGCAAGTTCCGAGCACAGACTTCGATGTCAAGACCTTTAGGCTCAAAGGTCTTGGGGGGGAGTACTGTAGCGACCCCTGTCGGGCGCACAGGAAACTGCTACATACTCTAGCTGTCAAATCGCTTCTCGCTACAATCCTGCATCGCGCCAGCAAAATATCTTTCGTAGCTGAGTATATATAGAACGTCCAACTATGTTCAGTTGGACCCGGCCGGTCCCCAAGCATGAGATCTGCTTGGCGGGAAATTTCCCTTTATAGTCGAGGAGCATGATCACCCGCTCCTCCTAAAGTTGTGGCGGGCTATTTAATGCTTTCAGGAAAACTCTCGTGTAGAAATTATCAATTTTATTTACAATTTTCTCTTTGTACAATAGTGCCACAAGACGTATGAGAATCAGACTGAAGGTTGAGCCAAACAAAAGTATATAACAAACTATTCAATTTTAGAATTTCGAATTTTGCCCAAAAAGTTTCGTGCCCCACATTACCCCCCTTCAAGTGAAGCGTACGGCTCGACGAACTGTTCTGCCGGAGCGCGTAACGTAATCTTTCTTCCGTTTTTCTTCTTCTTGAGCAGAGGTAAAGGCACTCGGCGTGGTCAACTCTTCCTCAGGGCACATAAACGCTGGCTTCAGCCGATCTATGGATATCAGCGTAGTCCGTCTTGGATACTGAAGCTTAAAGAACTTTTCATGTTTCTCTAAAACTTCGTATGGCCCATCATACGGTGGCGTTAGTGGCTTTTTCGTAGCATCCACTCTAACGAAAACATGTGTGCACGTAGACAAATCCTTATGTAAAAACGTTGCACGTTGACTGTTGTTATTCTGATGCGCCGGCCTTATTGCTTCCATCGTATCGGTGAGGCGGCGTACGAACTCTGCATCGTTAGCATGCGGTTTCGTTGGCAACAACAAGTCTGCTGGCAGTCTTAGTGTAGTACCGTAGGTAAATAACGCAGGACTCATGTTTGACTCTCGCTGTAGAGCAACTCTTAGACCCAGTAGTACTGTAGGTAACTCTTCTGACCATCTCGTGCTTGAGCCTCTTGCCATTAACGCAGCTTTAAGTGTTCGATGCCATCTTTCAACTTGACCATTCGACTGAGGATGGTAGGCAGTGGTACGGATTCTTGTCACTCCGAGTACTTTCATCAGCTCTTGAAATAACGACGACTCGAACTGCCTTCCTTGGTCGGTAGTTATTCGTAGGGGGCAACCGAAACGTACAATCCAGCCTTCGTAGAGTGCTTTGGCGACTGTTTCTGCGGTGATGTCTCGAACAGGAATTGCCTCTGGCCATCTTGTGCATCGGTCTATGATCGTGACTAGGTATCGGTAGTCATTGGATGGTGTCAACGGTCCTACAATGTCGATGTGGAGGTGTTCGAAACGGTTGGACTCTGGGAACTGTCCAAGTGGTGTGACGTTGTGACGGTGTATCTTGGCGCGCTGGCATCCTATGCAGCTCCTCGCCCATGATGTCACATCTCTGTTTATCGCCGGCCAGAAAAACTTGTCAGTCATCTGTCTTCTCGTACTTCGTATACCAGGATGGCTTATCTCGTGCAGTGCTTTGAAGGCTGCTTCACGAAATAATATCGGTAGGTATGGCCTCGGCGTATTCGTTGATGATTCACATACTATAGGTTTCTTCAGTCCAGGTAGAGTAACTTTTGTAAACTTTAAGTTGCTTTTCTTGTAGAGATCTTGTAACTCTTGATCTTTGTCTTGCTCTTCGGCCAGTGCTTCGTAATCGATCGAGCTAGGGCACTGAATCTCATTGATCCGAGATAAAGCGTCTGCCACAGGATTGTTCGCGCCTTCTACATAGGCGATCTTGTTGCAAAACTGGCTAATAAACTGTAGCTGTCTCTCTCTTCGTGGCGTATCACAGTTACTCGGCGGCTTCGTAAGCGCGTAGGTCAGTGGCTTGTGATCTGTGTAGATAGTCACATCAACTCCTTCTATGTAACGTCGGAAGTGTTTGACGGCAGTGTACATGGCTAGTAGTTCGCGATCGTACACGCTGTACTTCTTCTGTGCCTCACTCAAGCTTTTAGAGTAGAAAGCGAGTGGCATCCATCTTCCTGCAACTTTCTGTTGGAGCACGCCTCCCATACTTCGGTCACTTGCGTCTGTCATGATCGAGAGATCAGCACCGGGGATCGGATGAGACAATATCGTCGCTTCTTTGATGCTGTCACGACATTGTTCAAACGCGTCCTCTGCTTCCGGGCTCCAAGTAATCGGTGTCTTGTCTTTCTTCTTCGTATTATGCAACATTTTATTGA
Source organism: Zelleria hepariella (assembly GCA_949319315.1). NCBI lineage: Eukaryota > Metazoa > Arthropoda > Insecta > Lepidoptera > Yponomeutidae > Zelleria > Zelleria hepariella. The sequence continues at coordinate 15,268,556 of OX439386.1, read as the reverse complement.
GCTCTCTTTGCTTGTCAGCTTGATGGGGTAGACAGTCGCGATAAAAATTTAGCATCCCAAGAAATCTTCGCAGCTCTTCAATCGTTGTAGGCTTCGGGTACGTAGATATTGCTGATACTCGGTCTTCTAGCGGTTGTATGCCGTTGGCTGATACTCGATAGCCAAGGAAATTCAGCTCTTCTTTTCCAAACTCGCATTTCTCCGCGTTGATGCTAACGCCGTACTCGTTCAAGCGTTCAAAGACACGTTGTAGGTGTGCTTTGTGCTCTTCTTCGTTCTCGGAGTAGATCAGTATGTCATCGACGTAGGCAAAAGCGATTTCATCTAGGCCTCGTAGTACTTCATGCATGAAACGCACGAAAGTTTGGCATGCGTTGCGCAGTCCGAAGGTCATGACTGTGAATTCAAACAAGCCGAACGGGGTTGTAACGGCTGTTTTCTGCGTATCTTCTTTACTTGCCATCGGTATCCAGTAGTACGCTTTCGTGATATCTAGCTTTGAAAAGATTTTCTTGCCATGCAGATGAAAAGTGAAGTCTTGCATTCTCGGTATGGGGTATCTATCTGGAATCGTCACAGCGTTTAAACGACGATAATCTCCGCATACGCGTAGCTGTCCATTGCTCTTTCTTACGACATGAAGTGGACTAGCCCATGGGCTGTTAGATGGTTGGCATACACCCATTTCGACCATTCGTTCAAACTCTTTCTTCGCTTCCTTATACTTTTCAGGCGCTAGTGGGCGTGGTCGAGCAAAGAGTGGAGGTCCAGTAGTCTCGATCTGATGCGTTACTTCGTGCTTAGGAGGTATCTTAGTTGATAGGGGCCTGTGTATGTCTGGGAACTTCTTCAGTAGCTCGCTGTACGGATGTGTTTCATTGACTAGATGGATCGCAGGTTCATTGTATGTTACTGCAGGCGCTTTGATAGATAGTTCTGTCACTGTGTCTACCAGTCTTCCTCTGTGAAGGTCTACCATGAGACGATGATGTCGCAGGAAATCGGCTCCCAAGATTGATTTTTTCGTGTCTGCGATGACGAACGTCCACGTAAAGTTTCTTCGTAGGCCCAAGTTGAGTTGTAGCGTTTTTTCTCCGTACGTTGCTATCGTTGTCCCGTTGGCTGCATAGAGGTTATATGAAGCCTGCACCGGTTTGCCCTTTTTCTTAACGGCTAGTACGGATATCTCCGCGCCAGTGTCCACGAGGAAGTGTTCACGACTTTGTCTGTCCGTGACACAAAGGCGGTTACTGGCTATAACATCGACGCCCGCCGCGGTCGATGTCTCTACTAGTTTTTTTCTGACGTCTTGTTTTTTCTTGCACACGGGGACTCGCATCGGCTTGCATTATCCCCATAGCGAAAATGAAAGCGACATTGCCAGTCAGGATCTTGAGGAGTTCGATACTTCCTTGACGCCGAACGCGATCTTGCGCCGTTTCTTGAGTAAGATCGGTTGCGTCGGTTGAAGGGACGACGGTTTCTGTATGCGCTCCTTTCACGCAGCTCCGCAATCTCTAGCGTTAGTTTTTCAACTAGCCTCGATAAAACTTCGACTTGCCTCATCTCATCAGTCGTGTGTAGCGATATAGTAGCTATTTCACGCTTCTGCAGCTTACTTGGACTAGGCTCCGTCTTCCGTGGCTCCTCCGACTTCGATGGTTGCGGATCGGGCATTTTCATATATTTTCTTCAGCGTGCGGGTGTCACCAGTTGTGGCGGGCTATTTAATGCTTTCAGGAAAACTCTCGTGTAGAAATTATCAATTTTATTTACAATTTTCTCTTTGTACAATAGTGCCACAAGACGTATGAGAATCAGACTGAAGGTTGAGCCAAACAAAAGTATATAACAAACTATTCAATTTTAGAATTTCGAATTTTGCCCAAAAAGTTTCGTGCCCCACAAAACCATCCCCGTATTTTGGTTTTAAAACGTGTTGAGAAGTATAAAGATCCACATTTCAATGGCATTTTAAGGGATTTATTCGTGTAACTGAGGGAAAAAATCTATTTTATGTGTGTCCCGAAAAAGTTCCAAACCAGAGGTCAGACTTTGTGGGAGTCTCGTTTTGACCAGTGCCTGGGACGGACGTCCGCTGCACCCGTCCCTTGCATTGTTCAGAGAAATTGCGCCGCACGTGTCTTTTCGTTGCGCCCGCGCCGCGCGCTTAGCGCGCTTGCCGGTCTCCTTTTGTGCGATTTTATTGTGACTCATTGTATCCTTACTAAATAACTTCGGTTCCGAGTGAAGTTCAAGCTACTGGCATACCTGCTGCGATCAGCAAGTGTATCGATACGCGAAAACCAATAAGTGACCCGGTCGAACATTGAAAGAGTGCAGTTCTCTCCATGACGCCCCCATCGCGATTGCACGAGCTGACACCATCGTCGAGGTGGCCAAATCTCGCCGAAGCTAACAACCAACGCCTTGCACCTGGCTAGTGAGGCAGACAAAAGCGCTGGAGACCATCGGAAGATCCGAATTGGAAAAACAAAATTAAAAACCCGGGTGAGATAATACCAATTTTTCTTCCTCAATATGTTGTGGTCTTCGAGTGCACTTTCAGTAGAGCATTAATCTTTGCGATATAAACAAAAATTGCCTCCGGAAAAGACAGGTCGATTACATAAGTCGGTACCGACCACGGCGCCAACTCATCTAGGCGCCGACCACTTCTAAGCGCCGCTCACTGCATGTTACAAAGGCAAATTAGGTATATTCGAGCATTGATCATCTGTACATCATCCATTAGTATCTTGCATAATATATTACCTAGATACATAGATCTACTCATGTTTACAAACGAAAATTGTTATGAGTTTGCAGGGTCGCTAACATTTTACGTCGTGAAACTAAGTAAAATCACAAAGCTTGTATACCCAAGAGTCTTGGGCCAAGACCATTGTTCTAGCAGGTACCCAAAACCATCTGGCAAATGGCAATCCGTTGCGTACGGCCGACGGCCGACGCGTAGCGGAAAATAATAATTGAGGAATACGACATTCTCTAAAATAGCATCTATCGAATACGAAAAAACAATATTGATGCATAACCTACGACAATTATTTACTCTATATTCCCAGAGCGAGGAAAAAATAAAACAAACACAAACCGCGAATGATTGATTGAGTCTCATGAAGTAAGTAAGTAGGTACCTAGGCTAACAGTGATAGAGTGCATTGCAAGCTGCACAGCAGTGCTCATAATTAACCTCTGGGCATGCCTTATAGTTTATATGCCAGAAGATAGTCCTCATGGAGACAGCACGCAGAAAAGTCTACAAAAACACAGAAAAGTCTAAAACGACCACAAAGGATTCAAGTCTCCATAAACATGTCTAGTTAACAATTCCTTGCCCATGGAACGAACGGCAAGTAACTTCCTTTAGCTTCGCAAACCACACAGCCGGTTTCGTACGGTCGGGCACAGTCACAGATATCTACCCCATGGCAGCTCTTGACGCGCGCGGCATGGGGGCGCCAATCGAGCAAAAAGGGGTGCCCTAGCGTGTGGCCGACTGTACAACCAAACCTATGGGCAGATTTGCAGACACGAAGATAATAAAGAAGGAGAAACAACTATCTACTAAATAATTATATTGTTGCGTGTGACGATTGTGATCTTGAGTTTGTCATGCATGTTCAGTGCAGTGAAATGCTTCTAAGCTCATGCTATTTTGGTCGGGTTAATAACTAAAATAATTGTGAAACACGCGTCTATTTCCATTTTGTTTCTGTGTTACAAGTGAAACGGTCTACAATCCCTCGACGGGGGCATCTTTTGTTCTTCAGTTACCACCTACCTGCTTGGACCCGGCCGGACCCCGGACGCAAACGCGAATGTTTCCCAGATGTCGATGTTTGGCATAGTTAACAATGACTCTGTCTATCCAGCGAGGTCGATCTAAGCAGTTAAGACACGATTAGAAAGTTTTGAGATATACAACGTGTTACAAAAGATCCTAACTCTTTTCACAGGGTAGTATAGTGAGGGTGGGTAGATAACGTTTTAATAAAAAATAGGCGGCTAGCGACTATTAAAATTTTTAATTAAAAACGAAAAATAATATTCGTTCCTACTGTTGCACTGCACAAAACCATAGCACGCACACTACAGTACGGATGCCCTCACACAAGTAAACGAAAACTAGTGTCAACGTTTCGCACGCACACAATCACTAACAGTGGAATAAAGCGATTGAGCCGAGCGCGCCCGACTCCACCCGAGCGCGCCCGAGCCGAGCGTCGCCGCTGGCCGGCAAATTGCAAAGTTGCAACTTACCGCCGCCGCCGCCAACGCCGGCCCACCGCAGTCGCAAGTGGAGCCGGCCGAACAAAACTGAAGAGATAATAATGCTAAACATCCTGCATCTGCTATTATTCACGTTTTGCCCCACCCAACGGCAGCACAAGTAGCAAAGCAAGATAATGGTCGATTATACTAAACTTGCTGCCAGATAAACTGCCCGAAACATCCCTTGATTTGATACCTACCGCTCACTCTCATCACTTTGTATGGCCCGGTTTCTGAGTTAAGAATTTTGCTAAGCAAATGGGTAAGTATCGTCCTGTCTCTGCAGATTTCTCACAAAAGAACGTGACAGAGCGATACGTAAGTATGTGCTTAGTAAAATTCTCAACTCAGAAAACGGGCCATAGTTACCTAAAATACCTACAATATCGGTGAGAAACTTTTAAAAATTATGCTGTATTTTACGTTGATTTTAACCAGATTTAACAAAACTCAGGGCACTTTCGGTGTGTAACGTGGGCGATGAAGAGGTTCTGGGTCTTTAGAAAGATTAAGTAAGTAGAAAATAATCATCATAAAGATACTCACACGATTTAAATCTTTGCTCACACACATCCCACGGCTCATGAGTCGGCGCTCGGATCGTAATCGTAAACAGTTACGTACGACATAAGCTTGCTTTGTTCTAACAGGACCCGTTGATGATCTTCAAAGCACGCAAAAGGCATATCTATGACTAGGCAGATACTAAACAATGCCAGTAATAACATGCCCTTAGCGGCTCTGAGATGAAGCACAAACACTAAATAAACACTTGCTGCCAATGCCAATGAATAGGTACCTATCAATCACTAAACACTCCACAAGTCCACACGCACGGCAGAACAGTTTCACTTCACACTTTCACTCAACATTGAAAGAGAGTCTCCGCCCCGAGCTAGGTGGTAAAGTCTAGTTTCATTACTTCTCTATCTAAGCTCCGATAACGCAACACAAACAAAACAAGCCTTCAAAGGCAATAAAGCTAATAAATAACTAAACTGACCATTCATGAATGTATGACTGACTGACAACGATAAGTGTTGCCAACCGCTACAGAAAAAAAAGGTAATTATAAAATCCTAATAATTGTTATTTCTTATGCTACGGGTGGACCAAATGGCATTTATTTAATGTAAACAATGCCAAAACAAAAGCAAGGGAAATAAAACGTGTTATTTTATCAACTTCTAAGAAAAAAACCCTTAAACCTGCCCGCCCGTTGAAACCCGCCTTTGAGAATTGGGGAAAATCCTCCAAGCTGGCAACACAATAATCGAGTGGGGTAGTAGGGTAGAAGCACCTAAAGTCGGCGCTCGGCTATCTACGTTCAAAAAGTAGATAGGTTAGGTAGTAGCATCGATTTAAATACCCTAAACTCTAATTTTTAATTCGAGTCCACGGAATGACAGTTGCTAGTATGCAACTGTCAGATAAAGCCTTTGTAGCAACTGTCATTCCGTGGACTCGAATCAAAAATTAGAGTTTAGATTCCCTATCAACGCTCAAAAAGTGTCCCGCCTCAAACTGTGCTAAAATTCATTATTAGCACAGTTGCACTCGCACAGTCACGCGCAGTCAGTTATCTAGGAAACCGATAACTGAGTTGCCGAAGTGCTCGGTAAAAAAGTGCAAAAATAATACCACAAGTGCATTGAAAAAGGATGGAATTTCGTATTTTCGGTAAATAATAATTAAAAGTTTTATAATGTGATGCATTTGTAGATTAATTCACCTCCAAAATGACTAAAAACATATTTTTTTAAGAATTTTTTTTAAGCAAATGTTTGAAGTTGGCCCTACGAAGTTGTTTCTTTCTCACTTATACGACATGTGTAAGTTAAAAGGCGACGAAAGATTTACAAAGTGGAACAAAACAGGAATGGAGTAGCTTATTGTCATTTTTACACCTTAAATGTTCTTAAGCATTGCACAATGCACATTTTGTTTTTTACGTTTCGCGAGGTCTCTGCTCCATGTTAAGGACTCCGAATGAGAACCGAAACTAGTCGGCTACAACGATATAAATATCGCTTTATTTCTTGAACCGTGATCTATCACTCGATTTTAAACTACAATAGGCTTTTTTCGGGTTTTTTTTTTTGTTTATGAAGACGTCTCTAGATGGCGCTATTCTTCTCACCATAGAAAATGGAGTTTGGCCAGAAAAAATGTCAAAGTCTGTCCACAGACTGTCTATTGGTCTGTGCCGAGGTTTTTTCACGGATAACTACCCCGCCGTGCGCCGCTTGCTTGCTCGTAATTTTTGTTTCACAAGTTTTGTCCGGTTTGAAGGACCACTCGAAAACAAAAAGAGGTATGTCAGTGTGTCGCTCACCGAACCTACTGACCTAACCTTTGTTTTAAATCACTGTATGTTAACACCCTTTATGTCGGTTTTTAGAACACCTATAAAGGTAAAAGGCCTGGTTTCGGGGTTCTTAAGGGGTTCCAAAATTTCGTTATTTTTGCGCTAAACCTCTTAGTTTTCGAGATATGGTAACATTCAAACCTAATCATTCATCAATATCAGCTCGGGCTAGGCCATACTAGTTTATCCTGGAGCGTACATTATATGTACGTACAGCCGAACGCACCGAACTAAGATCGAAGCAAGAAAGCCACCCTAAATAATTATCGCAAAATTATCTTTTAAGTATCTAATTATCGTGTCGTCGTAATTTAAATTTGAAACCTCGTGATTTTCTCAGCAAAAAAAAAAACTGAAGGAGTCTCCACGACTTTCTCGACACGCTTCTGTTCGAATGCGGACACTCTCACGCAGACCAGACGCATGATAGCGCTGGGACTTCATTAGATATGAAACGTTATCGTAGGTGAGATAAGGTTGTATTTTGTCTGTGCATTATGTCATCCGATACAAATGTGTGTGTGCGTGCAGCAGAGAGGCACACATTTGCAACTACGCATCGGACACTTTTTCTGTTCGAATTTGTAGGCGATGTTGCATCTAGGGTATTTAAATCGATGTACTGTAGTTTACTTTTGCTTATCTTTTTCTTTTTAATGATTTCTTGGTATGAATAAAAATACTGTACATTTGCGTTTATTTGAAAAAAAAACAAACCTGAGTCTACTCGAATAATCCGGCGTTTGTACGTATGTATGTATAAATGTTTGTTTGTTTGTTTGTTTGTTCGACGATAACTCGAGTATCGTTGATCGGAAAGTCATGATTCATAAAAATTGAGACTAAAAAAATGTTCGAGCATGAGCCAAACCGGTCAAGGGATTACGAGATATGGGATTGTAAAGTACATCGCGTTCGGGGTGAACTACTAGTTCATTTTCTATTCAGAATAATTTTTGCGCATTGTTCATCATTGTTGCGTTCTCACTACTTTTTGATCCCCCCTCGTACGTATGTCACCTGGGTGATTAAGACAAATCCAACGACCCCTCATTTGAGTAGTTTTAGGCTCTGGGAGGAAACAGATGAACACACAAACATACCCACATACACACTCACATACATACATAACAATATGCTGCTAAAATCATAACCCTCCTTTTTGCTTCGCGTAGTTGGGTGAAAACTACTGGACTTTAGTTGCACTTTTCACCAAAAGGCCGAGTACTGCTTCCTCTACCCTACAATGTGTGTTGTTGCCGTCTCGCTCTCGCTCAGATCTTGTTCGCTCGCTCACTCATTCCAGTCAGTCAGAGTAGCAGGGTGACCAGATTAGGCGAATTGTCGCCATTTAGGATACCTCAGAGGGTCAAACGGACCATAAAATCCGATCGGTGACCAGTAACCTTTTAATGATACCTAAAAAATGGGATCGGGCGATTTAGGCTATCTTAGAGTAATTTCGCATTTATTTAGGCGATTTAGGCTATTATCGCAAATTTATTGAACCATTCCTTGATTATTCCTTAAAATTATAACGAATTACGCTTATAACTGTTACCGGCCAAACCCGATTTAAGGATAAACTAGTTTCGCCCAGGCCAAACTAGTTTATCCGAACGTCGTATGGATAAACCGGTATGTCCTAGGCCAAACTAGTCTAGCCGAAGCTCGTTAGGAGAAACCAGTTTAGCCTAGGCCAATCTAGTCTGGCCTAGCAAGAATATGTAAGCTTCAGGATAAACTAGTATGGCCTAGCCCGAGCTGATATTGACGAATGATTAGGTATGAATGTTACCATATCTCGTAAACTAAGAGGTTTAGCGCAAAAATGACGATATTTTCGAACCCCTTAATAACCCCGGAACCAAGCCTTTTACTTCTATACGTGTTCTAAAAACCGACATACAGGGTGTTAAACATACAGGGTATTCCTGAAAGTGTGACAGACAGTCGAAAAAGATTTAAAACAAACGTTAGGTCAGTAGGTTTGGTTGGCGACACACTGACATACCTCTTCTTGTTTACGAATGGTCCTTTAAACCGGACAAAACCGGACATACCGTAGATTTTTTGAATGTAGACTTTTTCAAATTCGGCCTCTAAATGCGTCCCCTACTGTTCAGATAATTACGGCGGGTTTGTTAATTTTAAGAAAAAGTACTAGGCTAGCATAAATAAGTAGAATCTGTAGGGAAAAAGGCCTATACCCAGCAGTGGGCAGCGGTGGGCTGATGATGATGATGATGATGATGTATTACCCCTACTCAATAGGGCTAAACTAGTTTGGCTTAACTGGTTTCTCCATACGAGTAGGGTAGGGTAATACAGATTCTACTTTGCCGAATTTGAAAAAGTCTACATTCAAAAAGTCTACGGTATGTCCGGTTTTGTCCGGTTTAAAGGAGCATTCGTAAACAAAAAGAGGTATGTCAGTGTGTCGCCAACCAAACCTACTGACCTAACGTTTGTTTTAAATCTTTTTCGACTGTCTGTCACACTTTCAGGAATACCCTGTATGTTTAACACCCTGTATGTTTAACACCCTGTATGTTTAACACCCTGTATGTCGGTTTTTAGAACACGTATAGAAGTAAAAGGCTTGGTTCCGGGGTTATTAAGGGGTTCGAAAATATCGTCATTTTTGCGCTAAACCTCTTAGTTTACGAGATATGG